>MU376308.1:0-82089 GCA_022495205.1 Hypoxylon sp. FL1150 | reverse complement strand
GCGCCCCGCGCCCCGGCACGATATCTGGGCCTTTTCCATTGTCAAAAAGCTCTTGTCGTTGTCCGTTTCAAGCCCCCTTTCAGGTGAAATGGCCGCTTTCGTCAATGTACCCTAAGATACGTCCCAGAGCTTCCTTAAAGGCATGAGCCAACATTATGATGACTGAACCATGTCGTTCCTTCTATTGATCGCTTACTGCATGTAAGCGTTATTCATAAATACCTACATTCCTCAGATTTCCACTCACGCATTGCGCGGAATATGCTAGAAGCAGAAGCACAGTCTCACGCCGAGGATCTCCAACGCTTCTTTACAAATGAGAATCGGTTTGAGTTCCACTCCATGGTCGGCCATGGGTACCAGGGTTCTATCTGCCGGTTTCGATACAAGGACGAGGCACGCGTACGGGAACTCGTAATTAAGAGAGCATTTGATGACGGATTGAAAGCAGTGAGAGCAGAGAAGCGTTACATCGATGTATGCACCGCCATGTAGAATAGAACTTGTGATCTATTTGACGATAGCTAATATGTCCATTTACTATGTTTAGCTTTTTCGCGGCAATCCCCATATAATCGAAGCTTACGATATCCCAAATAACCCTTTGGATTCGCGGATTCCACGGGGCAGCTGGATTATAATGGACTGGTTAGAATGTGGCACGCTTAAGAGTTTTATTGCTGCAGGGCGTCGTAAGCTCGGAGGAGCAGGAAAGCTACCCAATCGTCTCCTGTGGAGGTTTTTCCTATGTTGTAAGTTTATAAATCAAATCTGCAATGATAGGTATCGAGCTAAGTTGACGTATAGTGATCAAGTGTTGCATTGCTATGGCGGCATGTTATTCCGTTCATATACCTAACCTAGTAAATAGTGCGTGCTAATTATCGCGTTAGTGGCCTAGCTCTGGCGAGCAAGCAGGAAGTGACGAGACAGCATCGAGACTGGCGCACAATGACCTTCATTACGGTAACGGTATGTACTCTATTCCCCAGTAGAGAAGTATTTACCTCGATAGCAGGTATCCAAGACGTGAGATACTAACATGAACAAAGTGCTCCTTGGGGAGCCTCCTAATGATTTTGAGCATCTGATTAGTCCAATATTGAAGTTCATCGACTTCGGGTCGACGAGGAAACGCATCGGCGCCGTGGGCCGCCCCAGCGGTGAACAAACTAATATATCGGATATAGGATTTGTACTCTAGCCAACACACACCCACTTCTCGACTGCGAACTAATTGACTTCACAGCTTATGGTTTTTGTTATCCATCTGACGCTGACTTCACCAAATTCGGGCACGGGCACGCCGCCAACAATTCAGTTCCAAAACGAGTCAATCCAGACATACGCCGACAGCCTCGTGCCATTTCCTGAAGGGTTCGATGAGGATCTGTTGACTATGGTCTGCGCCTGTATGGCTGCGGACATTTCTAAATGTCCTTCTTTAGCATATTTAGACACAGAGGTATCACGATCCGTGCGCGAAAAAACGGCGGCATATTACGGAGACAAACTAGAAGAGCAGGATGCAGAGATAGTTGGGCTTTGGCACAGTATCGTCTATGAGGCTAGTCTAGAGTGAATTCCTGTAGCCGTGGCCGTAAAACCCCCCTTAATTCTAGAGAACATGTAGTTGTTAATAGACTGTATACGGAGCGCGCCATTAAAGGAGGACGCCGTTCCAGCTGTTTACTACATAGGTACCTAATGTACCTAGATGACCATGAACGGCTGTATCAGCTGCTAGCCGTCGGACATGCTGCCGGCAAGCATCAGGACGCTGAGTCCACTAACTCCCTGTAATTATGGCGCTGTGTAGCCACTATGCTTCCTATAAATGAAACATCATAGGTCAGAGCTTTCGCCTACTATTACCTATCTTATAGCGGATCCTATCCATTAAGCACTAAGTACGCTATATTTCACTCTTGCCAGCTGGTCAGGAGCTGGAGCACCTTTCTATGCAGGATACGCGGCAGCAAGCGCGTCGTACTCGTCCTGCTTCAATAGCGTTACCGAACCATGCTTTAAGCCCGTGGGGAATCCAGTAATGCTCGACGCCTCCCAGGCCGCATCCTGGATATCGGACGTCTGGTAGGGCACGTACTGCGTGTAGTCGTCGAGGAATAGGTGGTAAACGCCGGGTGTCTCGATATCGGCGAACGACGCCGGGCCCTCGCGCGGGCTATCGGCGGTGGCGTAGTCGGACGCGCGCGTCCAGGTGCCGAAGAGGCCGTCCGACGTGACCTCCTGGAAGACCCGCTGCGAGGTCTCGTTCTTGAGGAACCGCGCGAACGCGCCTGGCGTCCCGAGGTGCTGGAACTCCTGGTCGATCAGCGGGGTGTCCGCGAGCGCCAGGTAGTCGGCCGGTGCGGCGAACGTGGCGAAGTCCGTCGTGGTCGTGTAGCGGATCCTGTCGAGCGTCGCGGTCCCCGTGTGGGCCGTGTCGGAGGCGTCGTAGTGGCGCGACGACCAGAATAGGTAGTACTGGGAGGTATCGTCGTCCCAGACCGCGGAAGGCGCCCACGCCATGCCGGCGGTCTCGGTTTCCACGCTGGGGCAAATTCCTGTTATGAGCATTGGATTCGTTCGAGAAGAGGAAATACTACGTACGTCTGCAGGGTGCCTTCCGACCAGTTGACTAAATCGGTGGACTTCCAGATAACAAGGCCGCGGCTACCCGTTCTTGTAGGCGTATCCCAGGAGAAGTCAAGTGCTTCCACGTCGAGATCTGGATAATCGTTAATTGGGCGAAATATCAATCAATTCGAAACTCGGGGACATACCGGTAGCAAGCAAGTAGTACTCAGAGCGGGCTGTATTCGTAGCGAGGAATATGTCTCGCACTGCTTTCGTACCAACCGTCGAAGCCAGAACCGGGCTACCTCCGTTGAGAAAGCTGAAGCTTGCAGCACTGGTTCCTTCAGAGAGGTAGAATTGGACCTCGGGGACGTCGTCGGAGAAAGTCGAGATCAAGTAACCGACATAGTCCGAAGTTTGGCGTGGCGCAATGGAATTTGCGGCCACGACGCTTGCCAGAGCCGATGTGAGCAGAGAGAGACGTGCATACATTGTGTCGATTGAAGTGCTCAAATTTGTGACTAATTATCTTGCCGACACCTAGTAATTAGCAGCGGGCGGTCGGTGATATTTGAATTCACCAGATCGGCGAGCTGTAAGTTCTTGCGCACCAATTGGATGGGCGGGAAAACCCGACCTCTGACATCGACAGCATCGATGGTGATGTTACGGTAACTCGTCGATGACCCGGACTCCACACGCCCTCCGATTTGGCATATACGAGCCTGATAATGCGGAGAACCCGGTCTCACCTACACGCGCTCCAATCGACGTCGCGGCTGCGTCCCGATTAGGAAACTCTGGTTTTAGCGTCGCCGGTGGCGTCTGTCAGCCAAGACAAGGCGTACCTATTGACCAGGTGTCTGGTTGGGATACGGAGAGCGTCAATGCAGTGGCGGGCTGCATCCGACGCCCAGGTCATGCAAGTTTCCGCAGAGCAGGATGGAACCATGACATACACCTGTGAATGTGTTTGCTCAATTCTTAAATCATCCATTTCCTCCCACCGGGTATGCTAACCTAGACCTCTACGTCCACAAGGCCATACACATGTTTCAATAAGTTTCGCAAGAAAACATCGAACAAGAAAACATCTATCTAGTCTTCTAAGAGTCTCTCATCTTCCTCGCCCTCGAGTAAAATCTCATGTCCGCTTCCTTCGTAGATGAGCATGGCGGCGGCGCAACCTAGCGCCGCAACAAACGCGATGGCCCACCAGCTCGCACCCACCATCCCCTTCTCCAAGCTCTGACCATACCACCACCCGCCAACAATAGGGCCGACCGTCCGAAAACCAGCCGAAACACTCTGTCCGAGGCCGTGGACGAGTCCCAGCACGCTCGGGTGCGGGCTGCAGTTATTCAGCAATATGATGCTGGCCGGGAGCGTAATCGTGCGTGCCATGACAGACAGGAACTGAACAACGGTCATGTAGATCCAGATTATGGGACCGGACGCAGGCTCGGGGGGCGCGACGGTCGAGGGCAGGACGGCCAGGTACGGCGCGAGGAAGTATGCGACGGGAAATAGGGGCATAAACCACCGGAAGCCCCGCAGGGTACCCAGACGCGCGTGCACCCGCGGGTAAATGAAGATTTGGAGTATTATGCCCAGGAGGCCGAGCATAGCCGTCGCGACACCGACTGTCGCCGCAGGCATACCCAGACCACCGGTGAATACCCACGGGAGCGAATTCTGTGCCGCTTGCTCCGCAGACGCGCGTGGTGTAGATAAGAAAAGCGTCCACAGGTTGGTGAAAGCGCCGAGCTGGAAGTCGAAGAAAGCTTCGGTGATGAGCGTGAAGACGACATTTCGGGTCCAGACGCGACGGAATGGCAGCGTGCGCTTCGCCTCCTTCGGTTTCTTCGTGCTTAAGATTGGTGGTTCTTCGTCATGTAACTCATCTTCCCTCATACCCTCCTGGGAGTTCCAATTCTGCAGCTTAAAGTACATGTCCTGTTCAACGGACTTTCGGAATAGAAGTCCCTTTATCTTGGCAGCAAGTCGCAGGCCCATGTCTCCTTTCCCTTTCCTTTTAACCGACGTCTGCACGAGTTAGTGGGTAGCTAAATGGTGAACTGGGAATGGATATCTTACCTCTTCGAGGGCAAGGAATGTGACGACTGCCGTAAGAGTCAACGTGACGGCGTTGAGGACGCTGGGGAGTGCATAAGGAAATTTCTCAATCCAGTTGAATCCCCAGATGGCGCCTTCGCCGAAAAGGCCGGGGAGGCTAGTGGCAGGATCCGCCAGCAAGCCGCCCATCACTTCAAACCTGTTAGACTTCATTCATCTTCCTCTCCTGGCAGGAAAGAACTTACAGGGGCCGACCGCATTAGCTGCGCTGAAGCTAATAGGTAATATCAAGAAAGCTCTCGACTGATGTTTTCTCTCCACTGTGATCTCCGCTATCATGGTTCGTCTACATGAGGTCAGTATCAACGATGTACCATCGACACTGCTGAGTAGTCGCCCAAATAATCCTGGACTTACATTATACCAACAGTACCATTGATGCCGCCACCCATAGCACGCCAGAATACGGCCCAGCCGAAACTGGTGGCAAATCCATATCCTAAGCACGATATGGCCGTTCCAAGGAGTCCAATGAGGAGAACACGCTTGCGACCGCACCAACTCGCGTCGGCAGCTTTCCCCCATAAGAACGCAGTCAAGATCTGTGCGCCCGTGAAGGCACCCTGCAGCATGCCAGCTTGGTTCGAGACCTGAGAGTCGGATAATGTCGCATCGAGACTCTTCAGCTGGAAGAATACGTAGGCCTGTAGAGAGGCTACCTGCAAGAAGTCTACCAGGCGGGATAGGAAAAGGATTGATAGTTGGTCCTTGCGGGGGAGGGACGACCATGTCGAGTTCGTGGGCTCGCCGCCTTTGGGCTTTAAAGATTCGGCATCGCTCCTGCTGCTTTCATGGTCCGAATCCTCCTCCTCCGACCATCGCTTCTCGATAGTTGACAGGCTGACCGAAGTTGTTCTACCGTGGCGCGTCTGCGTCGCGCGCTTCTCCATGGTTACACCGAGCCCAGGCAGTGTAAGGCAAAGATAGGGGGTATGTATGTATCACAAGGAGACAAGTCCGCTAGTTTGAAAATGATATGATATGGCCAAGAGAGAGACTAGAAGGCAGGCAGTGATTAGGGGTTAAAGGGAAATAAGGAGCGACATTAGATTATTCGTAACTGCGGAAAGGCTTACTCAAGAATAAGAAAGGCAAGAAGACGGAACGACCTCCGATATCCTTGCGAGCTGCTTGGTCTACTTACGACGTGCCGCCCACTGCTATCGCCGACTATCGTGGCTGCGCTGTCGGGACTGCGTAAGAACTGCATGCTTTTCAGGCAATAGCAGACGCAGCCCACCCACCAGCGGTCATTACCGGCGCGAAGGCTGATGAAGCGCTGTCCCTGAGCCGGGATTGGTAGTGGTTAGCACGAAGTAGCCCAGGGTAGTGGGCAGAAAGAGTGGGCTTGGAGCCGGCGACTAGTTCGGAAAAGATCTTACCAGGCCGCGTGTCAAGGTAATGCTAAGGGGCTAGAGATAGCGCTGTGGGGATTGTCACTTTGCCCGGCCTTACGTAGGAGTAGCCCACTCACCAAACCCCAAGCCACGTTCATCGTCATGCCAGTCTTTTGAAACGCACTTCTTGTTCAGCGGCATACCTAGTACTAGAGAAATGCTTTGGCGGTATTGAATTCCCCAAGTTAGCCCCTAAAATGATTGGTTCTAGGCCTAAGTAGGATGAGACCAATGTACGTATTGTACATACGTGGTATTGAGCGAGCATGGGCCGTGATAGGAGCTGGACCTGTTTTAGATGGGTTTAAGCATGTCTTGATTATGTGGCATGTCCCCGCGGATCCTGTTGCTCGGTACCAAACACAATTACACTCTTTTATAACCCCGTCCTGTGTCTGTGTACCTAACCTATCTCTAACTCAGCGTTGTCATTCAACACCATGGCGATACGGCTATCATGGGCTTCATTTTTTCTTGTCGCTATCGGCGTCGCTAATAGTGCTCCCTCTAAGAGTTCCTATGACTTCGGCTATGAGCATAATGCCTACGGCGCGCACCCCTTAACAATTTTTAAATCCGCTGAAGAGCTCGAAGTGCCTAAGCTGGATATGGTCCAGTCGAGTAAATCATGCGAGTCATCACTATACACATTCTTCACCCCCCGAGGCGGCGCAACACACGAAGCGCAAGCCACCATCATTGACAGCAGCGGCGACCTCATATGGACATCAGGCTGGAACGGCCAACAGCTTTATAACCTGATGGTCCAAGATTATAGAGGAGAGCAGTACTTGACTTTCTGGGCAGGTAATGATGCCGTCGGCGGACACGGTGCTGGTACCGTGTTCATGCTGGACAAGAATTACAACGTATTTAAGGAAGTCAGAGCCGCGAACGGACTTGATGCGGATTTGCATGACTTCCGGATCACCGAGGCCGGCACTGCTCTGATCACAGTATACGAAATAGTTCAGCACGACCTCAACGAAGTGGGCAAGAGCCATGCCGGCCCGGTGTGGGACTGTTTGATACAAGAGGTCGACCTCGAGACCGGACTCGCCGTGTTCCAGTGGAGGGCATTGGATCACTGGCATTTGACCGACAGCTACCGGGATATCGGCGGCGATGGAGAAGGCACCAACGCATACGACTTCTTCCACATGAACAGCATCGACAAGGACGCCCGCGGCAACTATCTCACCTCGAGCCGTTACATGCACAGTCTGACCTACATCAACGGAAAAACCGGTGAAGTGATATGGATTCTCGGCGGCAAACGGAACATGTTCCGTGATCTTTCAAACGGTCTCGCAACGAATATTGCCTACCAGCACGACGCGCGATTTTCTAGCAATGACACTATCACCATTTTCGATAACGGCGTCGACGATGGCCACCCCGACATCGCCCCCACTCGTGGTCTTAGAGTCAGGCTCGACGAGAAGGCCATGACGGCCGAGGTGGTGACTGAGTACTTCAACCCGCACAAGATCCACGGTCTCTCCCAGGGGTCATTCCAGACTTTGCCCAACGGCAACGTCATCCTCGGCTACGGAAACAGTGCTGCCTTTACCGAGTACGCAAACGACGGCGAAGTCCTCTGCGACACGCATTTCGGACCGGAGAGCAAGTTCGGAACGGGAGGAGTACAGTCTTACCGAGTCTACAAGTACGAATGGCACGGGTACCCTACGACCACCCCCTCGACAGCCATCCGACGAAATAGCTCGAGGAACTGGAACTACTACGTGAGCTGGAATGGCGCGACCGAGGTGTCTAAGTGGATTCTTCAAGGTTCGGAGAACAATACTTCCATCGATGAACACTGGAAAGAGCTGGCTCGAACGGAGAGGGTTGGCTTCGAGACCGCCTTTGGACTGCACACTTCGTACCCGAAGTACCTTAGAGCAGTCGCCATGCACTCCGAAGGGCACATGTTAGGCATGAGCACACCTATTGACATACTAGCCGTAGAAGAAGAGGTAAGACTTCAAGCCCTCTTTACCCCTAATGTCCATCGTATTTTCGCTAACGTATTGCAGCTCATCTCTACCGAAAGCTTTACTTTTACAAATGGCGACTTATCAATGACCCAGCTTGTTATGGGCACGGGGGGTCTTTTCATTGTGGGCATACTATTACGGATGGGAATATCAGCGTGGAACAATAGACCAAGGGCCTATTGGCGGTTACCGACAAAGCCAAATTAAGATAATTTTAGGTAATTTATTAGACTGGGTGCTTAATTGATTTTGCTATGTTCAATCTTTTCAAAATTCGAGCTTTCCCCACATGCTACACTTTGTGGTCTCAATTTAGATACGAAGAAGTCAGGGGGGTCGTCATCTTGCCCAACACAGCCTCCTCTACTCGAGAGAGTGACTGCTAAAAGATACGGTATATGAGCTGAATTCAGTGTATTAAGTGGTTAATTAGCTACTATGAGTGAAGGAGGAAGCCGTGCTCTATATACACATCCACGCTACGTCTCCATGTACTGTACCTGACAGTGGTCCCTTTCAGGAGCCGTTTTTTCCCTCCATTTTAGCAGTGACAAGTCCACATCCCGAGTTTCGACATAAATAAAATTCTTTTCTTTTTTTTTTTTTAGCCTATCACTTTTCACACATTTCCAGGAGATCCTAGATGTCGATCAGGTACCACAATGTCTTTTCGCAGCTTCAAAAACGGGTCTGAATTTGATGAAAAAGAAATGATATTGAAAACTCGCTCAATGCAGCTACTAGATATATATGCTCTAAGATGATATACACAAAAGTCAACTCTTACACAAACCAGCGCGAGCGGTATCCTCAAGAGCTCCAATGCCAAAACGCCAGTATCTAAATAACAACGATTACTTATGTAGACCCCCATTTTCTCTCTCTAAGCCAAAACACTACCACAAGTTCCACTGGACGTAGAAGATCAAGTACAGCGCGATGCCGACGAGAACAAGCACCTCCAATATCTGGGATCCGACCTGCGCAGCCACGTTGTACATCTGCCTCCTGTTCCGCCGTCTGGAGCGGGTGATGAAGTCGCGGTTGTCGTTAACATTAGGAAACGGGCAGCCCTTGGGCACAGGTTCGCCGAGGAACCTGCAGAGGGGTTCCCAGCCGTCGGTGACCTTGTACTCGAGCAGCCTGTCCTTGGGCACCAGGCTCCGCACCTCTTCGTAGTGGCGGGTGAAGACGGCCTTGCCGCGGTTCGGGAAGTCGCCCTCGAAGAAGGTGTCGAAGAACTTCTTGAGCATCGGGTAGTACATGCTGGCGGCCCAATTGAAGTGCGACAGCATCCGGAGCTCCGGGTCCGTCGCCCGCCAGTACACCGTCTTCATCGACGACGCGTGCCACGAGTCCACGTCCCGGCCCGTCAGCACCACCTTGGCCTCCGGGTACGCCTCGATCAGCTCCTTGGCGAACGCGCACGCCGGCCAGTCGCACACCGCCTGCGAGTTGCCCAGCAGCTTGTCCCAGTCCTTGCGCGTGAAGGGCTCGCCCACGCCGTCGTACTTGGCGCGCAGCGCGTCCATCCAGAGGAGCGCGTCGGGGGGGTTCTCGATGGAGCAGTTCATCATGTGGTATGTGTCAACGTATCCGAGTTGTTTCATTGCTGCTCTCATAGCTACACGTATGAAGCCAGTAGTTAGCAATCTAATGTTTTGGAGTTTCGAGCAGTCGTGGTTCTAGGGGCTGCTTACAAGCTGTGCCGGTTCGTCCAGTTCCAAGTAAAAGGACCTTCATGGGAACCGTCCGAGTACATTGTCTTCGGTCAATGTCTGTATCGTTGGTAAATATGTCCGTGATAGGCTTGGGGGTATATTTCGCAGCGTAGGCCATTTTTAACTTAGTATATGGCTCTCTCTTCAGTATGGTAAAGATACAATTTTCTCCGTGGGAAATGAAAGACGATGTTGTAGGGGTATCCAAGCTAAAGAAACAATAATATTATCGAATGTCTGAATTGACTAATGATGGATGGATAGAAAATAACGTCTAGTAAATTCTTATTAACGAGTGTGACAATTACAAGTAATGTCAAGTTTGATCCAGGGTACTGGTTTTCTATACATATCAAGAAACACTATCATTCTTCACTTCCCCCTTTCTTCTATGGGTTGCGGGCCCTACTCCGCGTCTTACGTTCACAGTTTACATCCAGACGAAGGAGGTATCCTCAGCTCAGACGCGCTTATTAGAAAAGACCGCGAGTCTACTAGAAGAGGGCTCCAGTTTAATTGACCAATATGCATCAGCACCATGCCTCAAACAACTGACCTAGAGCGAGGCCGCGTATGCGTATGAGCTTCTTGCCCGTGTTTAGAATCTGTGTACGCCAGTGCCTCTACGCTTGGCGGTGCAAAGCCACAACGAGTCCCTCGGCGATATTAGCTGTCGCCCCCCTAGCGCGGGAGGATCTTACTAGAGACCCCCTTGACCAACGGACTGGGTCGGTAGGTTCTCCATATTTCACCACAGTTTGCGGCCTAAAAAACGCCAACTCTGAAACTAGAGTCAAGCGCCATTACGCGGCAGCCCTCAGAAAAATTTACCCATACGAACCCTACACGGCATGTACTAGATGACGAAGACTTTTATTTCAACTCAAAGCGGAAAGAGTTGTGACCAACCTCAAGACTTGTCAGATCTGATCGTCTCTCCACGATTCAAGCAGCATGAAACCGGGGGGCCGCGTAACCGCAAATAAATGAGGCCGTGTTAATCCCGCCCCGTACGTACTAGGTTAGTCCAATTCATTGGAAGTGAGACCTCAGACGTCGTGCAATTAAGCATTGTCGCGCTTCACACGAAGGAACATTGAGGATTGAGTTTACAATGTTTCTTCGAGTTACATAGCCATACTAAATAAACCTAACTGTGGTCATGACTCAATCGGACATATTCCAGCCTGAATCTCTAGACGCATTGGTAGAAATAAGTAGAAATAAGTTGTGCATCAAACTGTAGTCTTACAAATGCGTTAGGTCGTGTTAATGGAGATTTTCAAGGGGCTTACGCGTAATGTTACAATCTATATTCGATGTGACGAAATCTACTCCAGAGTTGGCCAGGCGGCTCTACTATGTACCTATGCAAGTGTACATTGAATAGTGGGCGCCGTTCGAATAGATAAGGCAACAAGACATTCAAGCATAGGACTAGTTGATAGTGATATTCTTGCTCTTCATTTCGATGGTGCTACTTAAAATGGAGAATCGTGGGTCGAATTGTCATCGCAACATCGAATAAAATTATTACAACATCAAACAGCCAGACGGAACATTCCTCTAGGAGTATTAGATAGCCATCCAATTACTACTTTCTCATCCGACGTAAGTTCTCCAAGGTTAAGGTGAGACAACTGGAACAAGTCGGATACATAATATAAACACAAGCTTACGCAATAATATCTATATCCAAATGTTACTCTGAGTAGCACGCATGAAAACGCACCCTCATATTTGCGAATTGGGGTCTATGCCGGTCACCAATGTGATACATCAACATCAGGTATGATTGTACTAGGTACTGGATATCGAAGTACGTATCTAGAACACACCACTATCCAGTGTCAAATACTTGGAATAAGCTTGTTTGGAATTTCAAAGCCCTATGCTCCCAATTGTAGTTCATCGTTGTCTCCTTACGGAGAATAAAAGACGACTCATAATCAATGCGCATGTACGCCGTATCGAGTGCGCCGTGTCAGTACATTATGGAAGTACCTATGAAGTCCATTCTACATTGAAGCTTGCAAATATATTACCTACGGTAACACAACGTCCTACCACACGCCTGAACTCTCTGGCAAGCCTGATATCGAAAGAAAAGCCTGCCGAGCCTGAATTATTACGGAAAACGATTCATGACACAAGCCATCTGACGTCAGCTGGAAGCCAATAGCCCCTTTTTCGTGCATGCTGGTGATGGCTGCAGCTGTGGCTATGTAGGTAGCGAAGGGTTGGGTAGCTTTCTGCCACCACCTACCATCTATCATTTATCATCATGTCGGCTTTGACTGAATACTAATAAGGTGCCATTTGTCGTTACCGATTATATCGTATTGAAGCTTACCATGTCCAGAAATTCTGGTTCTGTAAAGTATTGCCTAAACAGTCAGGGGTCGTTCTGGGTGCTGGGTGGGTTATGTGGTAGAGCTGTACGATGCGTACTAACTTCCGCTCACCTCGAGACAAACTTACCCTGGCATAATTGAGTCGCTATCACTGGTTATGATAAGTCATGAGACTGCATGCTTGATATCAAGTCTAAGCAAGAAAACTACTAGACACCACGAAAGGATTAACAACGAAACTAAACACATTCAACCTATGAGTGAAATAATACTAACCAAATATTTATATATGTAAATATACTAAGAAAATAAATTTATCCGTTAGCTTGGATTTTTTCACATATAATTTAAATATAATAATAATAATAATAATTATTTAAATTATAATTATAAATTTAAATTATATTTATTTTAAATTAATTTAGTTGCGATTTAATGCGTAATTATCGAAAAAAACAAAAATTTAAAATAAAAATTAAAGTAAATATAATTAAAATTATATTAGGAGGGGTAATAAAAAAAATTATTATTTTAATATTTAAATATTAATTTAATATTATAATAAATTAATTTAAATGCTAAGAAAATTAATAATTATTACGTTTAAAAATTTTAAAAAAAAAAAATTATATTATATTTAATATAATAAATATAAAGTTATTTATAATAATTCGTTATGATTTTTATATAATATATAAAGAAATATAAAATAATTTAATATATATAATAAATAAAAAAACTTTATAATAATAATTATATTAATAAAACTTAAAAAAATAAAAAGTTACGAAATATATTAAATTTATTATTATTAATATTTATTAGCGTTATTTTTTTATATTAAAATATTACTTTTTAATTACGCTAAAAAAATTTATAAAAATATTATTTTTAGATAAATATATAATTATAAATATTTTAAGTAATTTTTATATTTAAATAATATAATATTTTTATAAGAAATATTAATTTAATTTAATAAATATTAAAAAATATATTAAATTTATAATTTTAATTATAATATAAATAATAATATAATTACGATTTAAAAAAAATAATATTAGCCCGATTATTATATGTAAAAGTAATTTAAAATTTAAATATTAAAATATATTATTTAAAAATTATATAAATATATTTAAAAAAAGCCTTTTATTTTTTTACGAAATTAAAAATTAATTTATATAAAATAATATTTGAATTTATATATCTATATGAATCTAAGAATAACTTGAATTTTACGGGATTTAGACGATAAAATAATTTATATATTTATTAAATTTGAATTTTATTAAATATTTATAAATAATTTTTAAATAGAAAATTTATAAATTAAAATTTAATTTTTATTATTTAAAATAAAACGAAAGAAATATTACGTATATGATAAAATTAATTAAAATAATATAACAAATTATAAATTTTAAATTTATTAAAAAGTTAATTAAATTATTTAATATTTATTTACAAATTATATACGTAATATATAATTAATATATTTAATTCTAATAATTAAATGCTTAGGAATCTAATTATTATTTTTATTATTTAATTATAATTATATTGAATTTTTGCAAATTATTTGAATATAAATGGTAATTTTGGTGGTGGGGTATAAAAATCGGAACTAATGGATAAATCTATCCTATTAGTATACTTAGCTTCACAGAGGCATAATTAACATGAAATCATCTACCAGCAAGCGAGGATGATGAAATTGATAATCCGCACTGTAAGCTCATGAACTTACCACCCACGCGTTTCGATGTTATTACTAGATCGGGATATCGAACGTTAAGACTAGAGATCACATATACTTATCTATACTATCCAAAAGGAGCTGTAATATTCAGATTATTACCCTCGCGAGGAAGCCAGGCATTAGTGGGAAGAAAAGGTGTTTCGCATATATCTTGGGATCTAGCCCGATGCTTTCCATGCACACACAGCGTTATATTTCAATTCCAAAAACTGATTGATTGCCTTTTGAAACCACGACAGTCTAGGTCTGAGATGCACGAGACACAGATAACCTAAACACTTAACTGAAAATTGGCGGGTTTTCTCTTTAAAGAAAGATTTTGCCACCCCCAGAAGTTATGAGCACTTATTTACCTAATATACCTCATTTATATATATATATTTATTTGAAATGATTTTCTATCAACCAGGTTTGGAAGAGCCTCACGGTGGAGGTATCAGTAGTTTAGTGGTAAAATCTGTCGTTGCTATGCTAGCGATGGGCCCCGCGTTCGATTCGCGGCTGATACGTTTTTTTCTTATTTCTATTTTCGTTTGACTAATTTTATTGATTCTTTCCGTATCTATCATTCATCTGTTCAGCTCAACCCGACGCTGTTATCGATTATAAGAACATGAAAGACTCAGGAGATAGCAATGATATTTGTGGTTATAATGATCATCTCTTTATTCAGGACGTGAATTAAGTATCATTTAATTCACGTTCACTTTCTTGCATGCTCATTCATTCCGGAGACGTTACTGTTGCATCAAAGACAACGAAAAGGAGGATAAACATCATCAATAATTAATTGTAGTATCTAGAAGGACCAAGAGGTGAGGTGGGAAGATATATGATAGTTACGACATAAGTATCCCATGACATTTACATTCAGGGATTTAAAAAACACATCATAGCGACCTTACAATTGAGCCAATTATCTACAAACCCCACTCCAATGCCTAATCTAAATATTCTTTTTCTCTTTAGAAGTACATAATAAGTGCTGGTAGAGAATTTCTTTCAAGTGTATGCGGTGAATAGGGACGGACTAATATGAATTAAAGCGAAGGATCGGGACAGCAATCCAAGCCACTTACTGCTGATTAGGTAGGTAACTTCAAATTATTTGGCAACACTAATCCTTTGACCTAGTTCAAGCGTGATTGAATGGTATTAAGGGACTATACAAAGTGTTGATATTGAGCTATTTGGATGTGCCAACTGAGTGATTCCACAATATCAAACATCCACGCGCTCAGGGTGCAAGGGATCATGCTAGGACACCCAATTTTATGCCAAGGGTTATTTATTTCCTATGATCAGGCAAGATATACCACGAAGATCTTCAGCTTTAATGCGACTCACTTAGATTCAAGTGGACATGACTTCAAACCCCCTTTTCGAGCTTCACCGACGAGTGGATTCGGTACTGGGGCCTACGAGGTCATTATTCATCCCCAAATGCCAAGCAGAGTCATGTTAATTATGTTGATAGACGCGGCGCTCAATGGTATCGTGGGTTGAGTTTACCAAGCGTCTGGTAGTTGGCCCTGATTCCATCCGCGACTCTCAATATAAGTTGTATCCCAAGGTATTGTGTATGTAGTTCAATGTCTTTATGCCAAGAACCTAGAGTTCTCCCTGGTTCTCCATGACTCGAGTACTCGGCAAGTTATGCGGACTCTCTGCAAAGATTACTCACAAAAATCTCATGAAAACTACTAAAAATGCACTACAATTTACTGAAATTAGCAGCGTATATGTCTAGTACCCACAGACTCCGCGACAGAACGCCTAGACGCAAAAGTCGTGCAAGAAATCATCGACCTGGCGGGCACGGAGGAAATCATGAAGCGCATCGATCACGATTCCTTCCGGGAAAAACTTCCGGGCTGCGACGGCGACCCTAGCTACGAGATGCTGACGACCAAGTACAAAGTCGAAGGCTATGAGATACTAAAGCCCGGCGACGACGATGTTCGCTCTACGAGACATACCAATAACCATTGCTCGTAAGACTGCGGAGAAGAATTCAATAAAAGATAGGGAGGTACACTAACAAATTTCGCTCGCGCAGGACAGTTCTGGCTCGTGGAGGCGGAGATCGAATACAACAACTGGGAGAAGTCGGGCTCGGCGATCGGCTGCAGGGCGACCAGCCGGTGCTCTTTGCAGGACAATCGACATCGGGCAGTGGTGCACGACGATCGTGTCGTCTCATTCGAGCGGGTACGGCGGCCGGCTGTTCGAGGCGGCCTTCGAGTTCGCGGTGCCGCGGACCGAGAGCGGTAGGCTGACGTTCGGCACCGCGCACTCGTACAAGATGGACTGGGACTGGTCCAAGTCCAACTCGGTCGCTACGTGCACGAGCACCAGCACCGGAAAGTGAGTCTTTCATTCACTTCAAACCTTAGGTAGTGGCTGGTTATTAACGGCTCACTAGTCGGGTGGTTTTAATTTCCAAAAAGATGCTAATTCTCCGCGAGGGGTACGTGCCACTGGGACGATCAAATGTAGAGCAAGGATTCTGTACGATAATGATTGTCATGAAATTTATCTCTGTAAACCTACATCCCGCGTGCTTACTCCAGGACCGGCCAACTAGGCCGGAAACCCGATCGGCTGTGGTTAACCGTGTCACATCCTGGAAACGATAGATTAGAATAGCGTGTATGTGATAGGTCCTCCAGCTAGCTGATTCGCAGCCAAGTGAAGCGAACAATGTACGCTTGCAGGTTGCTTCCGATAGTGTACGGGACCTCCCCTCACGATCGGCACCCTTGCGCAAGCCACAAGCGTCGATTTCCTCCCCAAGACGGCTCGATATCAGACATTCCCCACAGCGAAGAAGAAAAAGCTAAAGAGAAAAAGATAAACTGCTTCTCTCCATGGCGTTTCGTCCTAAAACGCTAGCTGAAAGAGCTGTCGAATTTTTGCTCTATTGTCCAGGCATTGGTAGGAAAAAGAGGCTGGGTTAGACGTTGTCTCACCAAAAACATGCTCGCTAGTCCGCAATGGAGCTTCACTACGATAATCTCGGTCCTTCGTTACCCAGCTGGTGCTGCATGATGAGTTGGCCAAGAGAAGTTGAAACCAGTACCCTCGGAAGGGCGCCGTGCATAGAACGTGTGACGTAGAGGGCGTACTATATGTAGATGCGGTGAGACTTGACTGCTCATTTGCTACCGGACCATATTACTAGGAGGCCGCCACCAGGTAGTTTAGCTGGCTTCAAGCTCAGTTCTTCTACGATTTACCCTCTAACTCGCAGAAACCATGCCGACTGCGATCCCGCAGCCCCCCGGCGTGCCTCTCATCGGCAACGTCTTCGACGTCGACCCCAACAATACATGGAAATCGTTGCGGGAGCTCTCGGAGAAGTATGGCGAGATATTCCAGATCAAGGTTCTAGGCCAGACCGTCATGTTTGCAGCCAGCGCGGCCCTATGTGAAGAACTATGCGATGAGAGACGGTTTCGGAAATACGTAGGCGGTCCAATCGTCGAGATCCGGTACGCGGTGCATGATGCGCTCTTCACTGCCTTCGACCACGAAGCGAGCTGGGGTATTGCCCATCGCATCATGGCGCCCAAGCTCTCCCCTCAGTCGCTCGTGGGGCATTTTATCGAGATGCGGGATTGTGCCTCCGAGTTCATCGAGAAGTGGAAGGGCCTTGGTAGCAGGAATGAAGTCTCCGCCGTTGGAGAGTTGAACAAACTAAACCTCGAAGTGACGACATTGACGCTCTTCGGAAAGAAGTTGAATTGCCTTTCAGGGCCCGAGCATCCGATGATTAAGGGCATGGAGGATTCCACGTCGGAAGCCATGAAGCGGCCTACGCGGCCGGGATTTCTCAATTGGTTGGTGTACGGAGGGAAACTCAGCAAGAGCACCAAGACTATGCGAACGTTCGCGCAAGAAATGGTGGACTACCGGAAGGCGAACCCAACAGATCACGAAGATCTACTCGCGGCGATGATGACTGCCAAGGACCCCAAGACCGGCACCGCACTCACCGATTCGCAAGTCATCGACGAGATCGTGTCGATGCCGATCGGCAGCAGTACGGCACCAGCGCTCCTCGCTACCGCCATCTACCTGCTGCTCAAGAACCCAGCTACCATTGAGAAAGCACGGCAGGAGTTAGACTCCGTCGTGGGTCCCAACGACCTCACGTACGCACACCTGGCGCAGCTAAAGTACATCGAGGGCATCATGCGAGAGTCGCTTCGGCTGTCGTTCGCGGCGCCGGGTTTCAACATCGAGCCGATCCCGAGCGACAGCAAGGCGCCCGTACAACTGGCGGGTGGCAAGTACGAGATCGCGCACAACCAGGCGGTGATTTTGGTCTTGGCGGGCGTGAATCGGGACCCGGCTGTGTTCGACGAGCCGCTCGCCTTCAAGCCCGAGCGCATGATGGGTGACGCGTTTGACGCTCTGCCTCAAGGAGTCAAGAAGTGGTTTGGCAACGGCAAGCGGGAGTGCATCGGCAAGCACTGGGCATGGCAGTTCAACATGACGACGCTGGCGAAGCTGATCAAAGAAGTTGATTTTGAGATGGCCAATCCGGGGTACAAGCTAGAGCAGGATGGTTGGTTTAACCTGAGGCCGGTGGGCTTCCAGGTTAGGGTGAAGCCAAGACACCTTTAATTTAGCATCAGTCAATGAGGCAATTTAATACTATGTCGCGAGGTTTCATGTGTTTTCTATTCGATCAGTAATTCTGGTGATGAACTTCGACAACAACCTAGAGTCGCTATGGTCTTGAATAATATTTCCTAGGTTAGTCGCCGGTTTGACTTTGCAAAGTCCAGCTGAAGACCACTGGATTGATTCATCGCGTATCTCAAGACAACGGGATGCTCATAGCACTAATACCAGTTAGCTCTAATATCATCGAGCCGTCTCTTTAGGACTGCGGGAATAGCGTCAAAGGGGCCCAGGCTCTACCAGATTCGACCAAGCCGCATCATAATCATTGGTCATCTCCAGCCTATCATTTGCGATGAAATTACTCTCTTAGCTAATGATTCAGCTGAAGCATCGGGGGAGATATTGTACAAGTAACATTGACATGCCATTCTAAGATGGAGATTACTTCTCGTCATTCGTTCGTTCTTCGTCATTCGCTCGTTTTTCGTCGCTCGTTTATTTTCCGCGTCGCCGCAGGCCTTTCTTCAACATGCACATTAACTTAATGGTTTCGGCCGTTTGCATAGCACTCGTTTCTGTTGCTAATGCGGCGACCATTGAGAAGCGCGGCGCTGAGTCGCGAAGTAATTCAGTGGTTGCAGCCGTTTACAGGCTCACTCCTGTGGGGGTTGAAGCCCATGGTGATACCATCGAGATATCAAAGCCAGCAGCAGCCGGTCGTGTTCGCCGACGTGGCTGTGGCCATGACAGTTATACGATAACGTCCAACACCACATCGACAGTGAGCAGCGCATTTGGACCAGCATACTCTACTTCTTCGGTCGTAGACCCGCCCACATCGATCTTGATAATGACATCCTCTGGTTTCTCCATGGTGTCGTCCACGGTGTCCTCCACGGTGTCCTCCACGGTGTCCTCTAGCATTCCGACGACTACGGCCAGCTCTACCTTGACCTCGAGCTCGGCATCATCTATCGAATCTTCGGTTTCGATCTCTTCGGCAGTGAGCTCAGCGACTTCATCCGTGGTGTCTTCTACCTTAACTTCCTCCGCGAGTCTTACTACTTCATCCGTTGAATCGTCCAGTTCTTCTTCTGCAAGTTCGACAACGACCTCATCTGCCCCTTCATGTGCTGCGACGACCGACTCGGGACTCATCACCAACGGCGGATTTGAAAGCGGCACGCTTACACCTTGGACATTCACCAAATACACAGGCTCCTTTGAGAATGAGGTAATCACCGACGGCCACGCGATCGAAGGCTGTTCGGCATAGTGAGTAGACCTACTTCGGTTTTTCTGAGAAATAGTCTAATCTCTCAATCCATAGCAAAATCACGCCGACCACCGACCCCGCCTTGGGGAGCCGGCAAGCGTCCTTGAGCCAAACAATCGTGTTTTCGAGACTCGGTTTGTATACTCTCACCATCTATCAGGGCCGACTCAGCAGCGACCATGTTATAGAGAGCCCGTCCATCTCGATTATTTACGCCAACCAAGTGCTGAAACAGGGTTTTGCATGCGGCTCGGATAGTTACCCGTGCACCATAACCGGAAGGGACGGAACGGTTTGGCAAGAATGGTCATTCCTGTTCTCACCGACTGGCTATAACAGCAAGCTCAACATCATAACCACGTGGACGGACACCGCCGGTGAGAATAGTCCTATTCTGTACGACGGCTTGGTGATATCGTCGGTCATGCCAACTCGATAGAAAAGGGGAGACCAGCATTTCTCTAGGCGCCAGAGAGACTACCGGTCACATAGCACAAGTAATAGTAACTTGGAGATTCATAAACCTCGATTAAATTAAGAGATGAATTCTATGACACTTGTAAAAATCTGGGAAGTTTCGTGTAGTGTTCAGTGAGTTTGACGAGGCAAGGCCGGAATTCTTTGGTGATCACGTGCCCCTACAGATCAGTAGGTATTACGCTAGGTACCTAGTCACCTAAATACAGTATGGATTACCGTGTTGAGATCTCAACCTGTCCAATTCACACTGTAAGCATTTTTGGGCGGCCCATCCTAAGCTCGGGAAATATTTGGTGCCAGCAGCGAGAAGATAGCAGAACCAAAACCCTCAAGCCAGCCATTGACGAAGCCGACGCAACCATGGGGTCGAGCGCGTCCAAGCCGGAGGCTAGCCAATCCTCACATGTCTGGAAGGCGTAAGAAATCACCCACGTCCTCTCTATTTACCGCCTGCTCGTCCGGTCGGAAGTTTGTCATGAGAGCTAACCAGATTACCTTCCACTTAGATCCTCGCCAGTAGGCATCTCCCACGATGTCGTCGAATCCCTGCAGTCGAGCACCGAGGTCAGCTTCCACCGCTCCTTACCTTTCTTCAATTAGGCCTCCACACCCACGTAGCCGATACCTCAAAACACACCGATCAATATAACTAACCTTGACTTCATCAGACCGACACGACCCGCGCGCAGACCCTCGAGCTCGCCGTGCAGGCGCGCGTATCCGCGGAGCTGCGCAAGCTCGAGGCGCAAGAGAGCGCCGCCCTGAAAGCCGCGCAGTCGAAAAGCGAGGAGCTGGTGCCGGTCCGGGACGAGGACAAGCAGAAGGGGCGCGAGGCCGTGTCCAAGGAGGTCGAGGCGCTGCGGGCGCGGCTCGACAGGCGGAAGCAGCTGAAGCCGGTGCCGGACAGCGTGGAGCGGGCGCGCGGCGAGGTGGTGCGGTGCCTGCGGGAGCACGACCGCCGGCCGCTCGACTGCTGGAAGGAGGTCGAGGCCTTCCGGGAGGAGGTCCGGCAGCTGGAGAAGGGGTGGGTTGAGAAGGTCGTATCGTGAGCTTTACGGTTATGATCGCACACGCATTACGAGAAGAGAGAACAGCTTCGTAACAGGAGAGGATGAATGAGGAGAAAAACCTCGTTGTCGATAGAGAACCCTTTTGTAACAACAAGCACCTACGAGTATAGCATTTCTACGGAAAACGCTGGGGAAAACATTTTGCTGTATAGAAGACTCCAACCTGCAAAACATCTAAGGAGAGGTATTTATGTGAACTCTGCATCCAAGGGCATGTCTAGCTGCATATCTTCAGTTTCTGCTTGTATAGTTGTGACAGCACCCCTATCCTGCTGCTGGCTCCGGAGTTCCTCTCTCCTTTTAAGGCCGTCTGCCCTCTTCCTTTCCTTCCTCGCCTGGGCGTCTTCCCATTCGGCACCAGTATCCCCAGTCCGAAAGAACGGCCTCGATGCTTCCGAGAGCGCTGTCCGGAACCTGTTAATCCTCTTCGTGTTCTCGGCAAACCGGTCGTTGGCTATCCGAAGAACCGTTCGTAGGTAATCCGTGGATACGGTGCACCGCAGCATGTCGTCGCTCGCTTGGTAGTAGCCAATCAGAGACTCGAAGGAGAGGCCCATAGACCGGATGCCGACGATAGGGGTAGCGTGCTGCTCCCCCGTCGCCGCGGTCAAGCTGACGGCTCCGCTCTCCCGGAAGCCGGCTTGCAAGCTACACCTGAGCAGTAGCTGAGCGTGTTCCGGGGAGGCGGTTAGGACGTGGAGGATCATAGGCTCGAACTTGAAATGGATGAACCTCGTAGTGGCGACCTCTTCGATATCAGTCTCTCCAGGTACCTTCTCCTTCGCGGGGCTTCCTGTTAATCCCAACAACGCCATGAGAGCATCTCCATCACCATCGCCCTCAAGCGCAACCGGATCATGCGAGACAAACAACCACGCTCCTCCCCCGCCCTTCCCACCTACCGCCGCGAGCTTCCTCGCCTCTGCATCAGCCTCGTCCGCCCCATCCCCACCCCCATCATCTCGACCTTCAGCATCAACAGCCTGCTTCTTTGTCCCCTCGAGGAAAACGCTGACCCTCCCCGCACAGCTGCTCGT
The DNA here is from genome assembly GCA_022495205.1 of Hypoxylon sp. FL1150. Classification (NCBI taxonomy): domain Eukaryota; kingdom Fungi; phylum Ascomycota; class Sordariomycetes; order Xylariales; family Hypoxylaceae; genus Hypoxylon; species Hypoxylon sp. FL1150. The sequence goes on along the minus strand of MU376308.1, from coordinate 59,638 downwards.
CGTCACGAACCCGTCCAGACCGTTGATTTCATCGATCAGATTGCGGATCCCCGCGTCGACCGAGCCTTTGGGGGACGCGTCCGTGTACTCGGCGTCTGGCACGGCTAGCTGCTCGAGGATGCGCTTTTTCCTCTGCACGAAAGTTGGCTGCGGCGAAGGTAGCGCGAAGCCCCTCATTCTGCCTCCCTGTGCGACGTAACGTGGTGTTCGAGGTTCAAGTATATCGGCTGAGAAATCTTAAACGAAAAAGGGGTCAAGGAGTAAGAAGGAGTACAAAGTTGACGTGACGGTTCGAGAAGAGATTATTTAGCTTGGAAGCGCCCGCCCAGATTTGCAACGCTTACGCTAATAAATAATATTTCCAACCATTAATAATTCAACTGAGAATTATATACATCGCATGTTGGAGAAATTTAGAAGCGAAAGATTTATGACCGAAATATGATATCAAATCATCTGTTGTGGATCGACCAAAGCCATTTATATAGTCATTCACGATAAAGCAAGCAGAATTTTGGAGACATCTCTCATTAGGAAACCTAATGCCACATGGTAGAACTAAGACGTCTCCATATAATCAAATCAATCATGCGTTCCCCCTTGGGGCCGCCCTCAGCCTGGTCCATTCGTCCCTAAAGCCAGAAGCAATTCTCAAAAGTCAACAAGGGGTATCATGTCCTAACCATTCCGTAAACGCCTCGATCAATAGTGCAGCCCTTGGCACGGGATAACGCAGTAAGCTAGCAGTGTCGTATACGGGTCCCGAACACTGTGATGCGCAAGGCTGACCATCCAGTTGTATGTTTAATGATCGGGCACAGGCGTTACGGAAGGTAGTTGGACACGGCAGGCTTAGAAACCGTGAACCTTAATGGTCTTGGGATCAAGCTCAAGACCCTCTTTCTTGTCGACGAGGAACTCCTGAACATCTTTGCGCTGGTCGCCCTGTAGCTGGATGACCTCGCCCATCTCAGTGTCGTTCACGATGGTGCCATTGCAGGCTATCAGGATAAGTCAGTAACAGGTCCTTGTGGTAGAGGCGACGACGTCCAGGGAATGCGACATACCGAACTTCTTCTTGATGACCTTCAAGATTTTCTTCTGGTCGAACTTCTTCGGAAGACCTTGAACAGTGGTCAATGTCTTACGTCCATTCCGCTCTGGAGATGTATGAGTTAGCGCCATAGTTCTCGAAGTCGCATGCGAGGGTGGGGCTGGGTGGAGGGAAAGAGGGCCACAAGGCTTGTCTCGCAAATCGATTGCCTCACGTGAGGTTATTGGGGTGGTTGGGGGCTATCAAGACGTACGTTGGATACGGATATGGATGTAATTCTGGGCCTGCTTGGTTTCGCCTGTATCCTCATCGGCTTCGGCGAAGGGGTCTATTCAAATGGCATGTCAGTAGATGGCCCAGAGAGAAGACACGTATGAATAAATGGGAATTGAAAAACAAGACAAGAGCAATACACTGAGCAGCCCATTTGTTAAGTAAATAGACGCAACAGCGAGTTGCTATCTCCTGCTATGTCGATGCGCTCGCGATAGAAGTCGGACGTACCATAGGTCTTGAGGTTTTCGATTGACATAAACTCGAGTTTACGGGGGTGACTTGGGGAAATGGGTTTGTAGAGATGAACTCGAGGCGCAGCGACTGATCTGTCGACTGTACTTGTATCCTTAGTTGGTTACGGATGTATGTCGTGAAGTTACTAGACTGTACTGAGCAGAACGATGTTGAGGGGAATGCGATGATGTGGAAGGACGGTGTTGACGTTGGTGGGTGGGTTCAATTTGTAGAAAAAGAGGAAGGACGAAGAAAGGCCGCAAGTGGTACAACTATTGGAGGGGCAACCTTGGCAGCCTTTTGCGCTTGCGCTTGCGGGCAAGGGCAGTGGAAGTGGGGCACTTGGCACCTGGCATTCAAGGTTGGGTTCCAATCTTGTTATTTTTTACCGTACCTAAGGGGGGCGAACCCTGCTGTTTAAGCCCCCAAACCACCCCGCCAGCCCGCAAGTCCAAACTCATAAGTACCTCAAGCCTGAGGTGGATGCGTGCTGTATTATTCAGATTAGCGGTTAACAGTTGGTTTGTCGCTTCTTGGTCGTCAGTGAATACCTAGTAATCACTGTACGTGTACGTATACGGTGAGAATACCTAACCTAAGGCAATAATCAACATACTAGCATCCAACACTCGCGGAATAAGCGAGAATATCAAAATCATCTTCGCCTCCTTGAATGGATAGGTTCCTCATCTGAAGTCACTTGGGCGTCGCAAATGCCGGAAGTATGCAGCAAGCACATGCCACACAGCACCACATCTCCCACCAAAAAAAGAGGCATGTGTCACAATAACGACTAAGACAAATAATCGAAATATTGGCCTTGCACAGGTTTCATCCCACCTCGACCTGCGAACATAACGATCCGACAATCCATGATATTATTCAAGGACCCATTGCCGACAGACTCGGGAATACCCCCGAGGATACCTACCCTTATCAGCAGCTGACCCCCTGCAGGTTTGCTCGTGGCCCTGCGAACAGCCGGGTGTCTGGGCATCTAGAACTTCGGCCTCATCGATGCATCGTTGACGGATTCGAGTAGGTTAGACGATTCCATTCCACTTATGTCAGCCCCGGTGTATTCGTATTCGATCGACCTAACCTTATCCCGATTTTCATACTTCTGCAGATAACACATTTAAGGCCACCTATCAAATCATCTCTACCATGACATTCGAGGCTGACGAGTTTCCCGATGGGTCCCCGAGACAAATTGAGGACTCATCCGGTGCGAGATGGGCACCTCTATTTCGAAAGAATTGCGGATTCGATTCGCAAATCTTTCTCAAAGTTATGATGAACTTCATTCGCAATCCAAACATCAATTCCAACTGGCTATTCCGGGCCGACATCTTGGTTGATAGAGATCCAATTGACCCCACGGTTACACGGCCAGCCATCCCCAAATTCACAAACATGCACCTAGATAAGGCATTGGTGCGAAAACTTATTCCCAGGAATACCCTAAGAGATCAGCCTCTAGATCAAACGTGCTCGGTCTATCATGGCAGTGGCCCTGGTAGCGTAGAGAGATCCATGGTTGTCTACCAACCGCATGTTTCATCTCCGGATGAGATGCCATTCTATCACCCCAAAGTACAAGGTATGGCCTTTCTTCATGAATGGAGAGCCGATGCCAACGAAGGCACCGTATCCATTCATTACCATTTCTTTGATAATGCAGACTATTCACCAAAGTTGGTGAGGACGGCTTTTCATCTGCTGGCAATGCTCCATAAACACGGAGAAGGGAGTAAAGCAGGATATGTCAAGCGAGTTCAACACGACACAATAATCCCCCAGGCTGCTGTCCAGAACACATACACTCGATTAAAGCAAAAGTATGCCCGCCCGCTCATACAAAACTGGGTTGAGGTAACTGATCCTTCGAAGCACGTGTTCGAGGACTTGAGCATTGCGGCATTTCTTATCGAACTATGGGCTCTGATGTACCAAGATACCCCCTTTCCTGGATTTGTCGACATAGGGTGTGGGAATGGTCTTCTCGTGTACATCCTCCGGGAAGAGGGATACTCGGGATGGGGATTCGACGCGAGGAAGCGGAAATCATGGGAGAATTATTCCCACACTATGGATGATGAAGAACATAAGGAGAGTCTACGACAACACGTGCTACTGCCCTCTATTATCAACAATCATTCTATAATACCGAATACCGGTAGCGAGGCTATCTTCGGCATAGAGAGTGCTGACATCATTCACGATGGTGTATTTCCGAAAGGAACTTTCATCATCTCCAACCATGCTGATGAGTTAACACCGTGGACACCAATACTTGCGACGGTGTCAGATTGCCCGTTTATCATGATACCGTGTTGCAGCCATGATCTAGCGGGAGCGAGGTATAGAGCGCCCGCGCCGAAGTCGCAGAATAAATCACCATCAGCATACTCGTCGCTTGTTCAATGGGTTACGAGTATCGCAATAGACTGCGGCTGGGAGGTGGAAACTGAGATGCTGAGAATACCGAGCACGAGGAATGTGGGATTGATAGGCAGGGAGAGGAGGTGTCTAACCTCCTCTGTGGATATACAGCAGATTATAGCTAAATACGGTGGCTGCGATGGGTACGCAGACAACGTGGCAAAGCTGGTGAAAAGCAAGCCCAAAGGTCATTAGAATTCAAATACAAAAATGGGATCAACTGAAAACATAACCATTACAGATCTGTCGGACTAAAATGCCTTGAAGTTATTCAACCTGAGGAAATATATCATGTATATAGGGGCTGAGGGGCAGGAATTATAGGGGCATTGCATAACAAGGTACGTACCGATACCTTAACTGCAGCCCGTGGACTTATCATGTCACGTGACTCAACTTGGAGCAGTTGCAACGTCGCTCTTCCAAGACAGCCAGCAATTGAATCTCGCCCGAAATTATGTGAACTTTGTGAACCAAACCCATATCACCGCCCTCTCTTCACCTTTCTCTCCCGACACCGCCGTCTCGCCGCCCACCATGAGCTACGGCAAGAAAGACGAAGATGCCGACCTTGGCTTGGTCAAGGTTGACCGAACTCAGGTTTTCCAAGAAGGTAGGTCTTGTCCACTTCCTCCCGCGTTGAACTCGTGCTGCGGCACCTTGGCTAAATAATTCGAAGCTCGATTGTTCAACAGTTCACCAATCCAGCCTCGAAGATGTCGCATCCTCTTAACAAAGATTGCTCTCCTCCTATATACCGGCGAGAAATTCCCTACCAACGAAGCCACTACCCTTTTCTTCGGCATCTCGAAGCTATTCCAAAATAAAGATGCCAGCTTGCGACAGATGGTCCACCTGGTTATTAAGGAGATTGCCCACTCCGCAGAGGATATTATTATGGTCACGAGTACTATTATGAAGGATACAGGTGGAAGTACCGATGCTATTTACAGACCGAACGCCATCCGAGCCCTATGTCGCATTATCGATGTGAGCCTAGCCCCCAGTGAATAGATACTCCAACCCCTTTGGCCTCCTATGCTGACGTCTTGTAGGCCACGACAGTCCAATCGATCGAGCGTGTCATGAAGACTGCAATTGTCGACAAGAACCCTTCAGTATCCTCCGCCGCCCTCGTCTCTTCCTACCATCTCCTCCCGATCGCCAAAGATGTCGTTCGACGGTGGCAGTCCGAGACGCAGGAGGCCGCAGCCTCGACCAAGTCCTCCGGTGGTTTCTCGCTCGGGTTCTCGTCTTCCTCCGCCTCGCTTCCGGTAAACAACTCCACAATGACCCAATACCATGCTATCGGTCTCTTATACCAGATGCGATCCCACGACCGAATGGCTCTCGTAAAGATGGTGCAACAGTTCGGTGCTGCAGGAGCTGTCAAGAGCCCGGCTGCTATAGTGATGCTAGTCAGATTGGCTGCCCAGCTAGCTGAGGAGGATCAGTCGCTCCGGAAACCCATGATGCAACTCTTGGATGGCTGGTTAAGGCACAAGAGCGAGATGGTCAACTTCGAAGCTGCCAAGGCAATCTGCGATATGAGAGACGTCACCGATGCCGAAGTGACCCAGGCTGTCCATGTACTGCAGCTCTTCCTTTCTTCGCCCCGTGCTGTGACGAAGTTTGCTGCTCTCCGTATCCTCCATAACTTCGCTTCCTTCAAACCACAAGCTGTCAACGTATGCAACCCCGACATCGAAGCTCTCATCTCGAACAGCAACCGATCAATTGCCACGTTTGCCATTACCACCCTTCTCAAGACGGGCAACGAAGCCAGTGTTGATCGACTTATGAAGCAAATCTCTGGGTTCATGTCCGAAATCACAGACGAGTTCAAGATCACCATTGTCGAGGCCATTCGAACTTTGTGTCTCAAGTTCCCGAGCAAACAAGCTGGCATGCTTTCATTCCTTAGCGGTATCTTGCGCGACGAGGGCGGCTACGAGTTCAAGAGAGCAGTGGTGGAGAGCATGTTCGATCTCATCAAGTTCGTTCCAGATTCGAAGGAAGACGCCCTCGCTCACCTTTGCGAGTTTATCGAAGACTGCGAGTTTACGAAATTGGCTGTTCGCATCTTGCATCTTCTGGGTCTGGAAGGACCTAAGACCTCTCAACCCACCAAATACATCCGGTATATTTACAACCGAGTTGTTTTGGAGAACGCCATCGTCAGAGCGGCAGCTGTCACCGCTCTGGCCAAGTTCGGTGTAGGCCAGAAGGACCCAGAAGTCAAGCGTAGCGTTGATGTTCTCTTGACTCGATGCTTGGATGACGTAGATGACGAAGTTCGTGACCGCGCGGCGCTGAACCTCAGATTAATGCACGAAGAGGATGCTCTGGGTGAGCGATTCATTAAGAATGGTAAGTCTATTACTGCTCGCCGCTTTTATAAAGCTAATCATCCTCTCAGATAACATGTTTTCTCTTCCTTACTTTGAACACCAGCTGGTTATGTACGTAACTTCAGACGACAAGTCGGCGTTTGCGTCACCCTTCGATATTAGCAAGATCCCCGTTGTCACGCGCGAGCAAGCAGATGCCGAGGACCGAACAAAGAAGCTCACCGCCTCAACGCCATCTCTCAAGCCCCCGAAGACGGGCCCCACCAAGGTGGCATCCACGGGCGCAGAGGCACAAGCTTCGGCGGCTGCTGCTGCCCAGAAGTACGCCCAGGAACTTTTGTCTATCCCAGAGATGAAGGAGTTTGGCGGCGTGCTCAAGTCATCTCCTGTTGTTGAGCTGACGGAGGCCGAGACGGAATACGTGGTGACTGTTGTTAAGCACATCTTCAAGGAACACATCATACTCCAATACGAGGTCAAGAACACACTCGAGGCCACGGTGCTCGAGAACGTATCCGTCGTAGCTACTCCGTCGGACGAGGAGGAGCTTGAGGAAGTATTTATCATCCCGGCGGATAAGCTCGCCACAGACGAGCCAGGCAAGATCTACGTGGCATTCCGCAAGATCAATGGCGAAGGCTCACTACCTACTGCCACCTTCTCCAACATACTGAAATTTACGAGCAAGGAGATCGACCCGACTACTAACGAGCCTGAGGAGACTGGCTACGATGATGAGTATGAGGTCTCGGACTTCGACCTTTCGGGTAGCGACTACGTGATCCCGACATTTGCGGGTAACTTCAACCACGTATGGGAGCAGGTGGGCGCCTCAGGTGAAGAGGCTGAAGAGACGATGCAGCTGTCGAGCGTGAACAGTATAGCAGGTATGTGTTATCCCCTTCCATGATTACACGAGCAGTATATCTAACATACGATATAGACGCTACGGAACAGCTTGCCAAGGCGCTTTCGCTGCAACCATTAGAAGGCACAGATGTACCAGTCAACCAGACGACACATCAACTCAAGCTGCTGGGCAAGACGGTCAACGGCGGAAGAGTGGTTGCGAATGTCAGGATGGCGTATTCATCCAAGTCGGGTGTAACGACCAAGATCACGGTGCGCAGCGAAGAGGAGAACGTAGCTGCTATGGTTGTAGCATCCGTTGCGTAATAATGATGGGTTCTGGAAAGGCGTTTCTGCAAAAAAATGACGAGCGATGTCCTTTCTATTTTGAGGGTTCCCAGATGCATATTCACTAGAGCACAGAGAATGGCCGAGGAGAGGGAAGTAGATAGGATTACTGGCGACCTCCCGATGGATCAGGTCTGAAGCCTCCCGTGTTCATAAAGACAAACCAGACCTCAGCATGATTCTCAAGTGCCTGAAGAACCAACCACCTAAATCACATTACCTATGAATTGAATTGACCAGTATAATATCAACACGAAATCATTTGCATGGCTCTCGGTCAGGGGCACCCCCGATGAGGTTACAATATCGCGTGCGACACCCCTGTATCCAATTTACACGTAAGACGCGATGCAATTGGCGATCAAGAAACAAGTTGCATTTGATCAAATTTATAAATTAATAAATTAAGAAAAAAAAAATAACTGGAATGGTGGGAAGTAGAAAGGTGGGATAGGGATAGATGGGTCTTGGACAGCTATGAGTGGACTGGTTTTTTAGGTCTTGGTATTCCGTACAGGTGTATATTGTATATGCGCACATGCACAGCCATGACGTTTTCCCTGGTTTTATTTGCCCTATCCCAGCCGACCCGGATTCACCATTCACCATTCACCGTCCAAGGTTTCCCAACATCTGCTTGAAACGTTAAAACGAAAGCAGTCTCTTTGTCCCTTGACCTTGACCTTGACCTTGACCTTGACCTTGACCTTGACCTTGACCTTGACCATTGCTTGTCTCGTCCTTACTGCATCATCACCTCAGGTTCTCTTTCATCCTGTACCTAGCGAAGCTCTCGTCTCAATCGTCTCGATAACCCCTCGAAGCCGAACCCTCCCCCTGCTCGTCCGAATCAGCACGCCGAACCGCATCGCACATAGAACCACCCCACACCGCACTGATTAGACAGACCGTCCATTCAAGATGGTGTACGTGCGGCAGGAATTCCTGCCGAACCTCAAGGCGTACAAGTACTCGGCGGTTGACCACTCGCTGACGTCCAAGTACATCCTGAAGCCCTTCTACACCAATTTCGTCATCAAGTGCTTCCCCAGGTCCATGGCGCCGAACCTCATTACCCTGACGGGCTTCATGTTCGTCATCGCCAACTTCTTTACGCTGCTGTGGTACAACCCGACCCTCGACCAGGACTGCCCGCCCTGGGTGTACTACACGTGGGCCATCGGCCTGTTCCTGTATCAGACTTTTGACGCAGTGGATGGGTCGCAAGCGTATGTATAATTGGAAGGCAGTTACTACAGTCTAGGCGGATCGTGACAATGGAACGCTGATCAAGGGCGAATCTACAGGCGGCGAACGAGACAAAGCGGACCCCTCGGCGAGCTATTCGACCACGGCGTCGACGCCCTCAACACGTCCCTCGAGGTCCTGATCTTCGCCGCGTCCCAGAACATGGGCCAGAGCTGGTACACTGTAGCTGTACTCTTTGCATGTAATGCGCCTTCCCTGATCCCACATACATCTTGCTGCAGCAAAAACTAACTACTAGAGCCACAGCCCTCCAAACATTCTACGTCCAGACCTGGGAAGAATACCACACCAAGACCCTGACCCTCGGCATCGTCAACGGCCCCGTCGAGGGCATCCTGATCCTGGTGTTCGTGTACGCGCTGACGGGGTACATGGGCGGGGCCTCGTTCTGGCAGCAGTCGATGCTGGCGACCCTCGGGGTGCCCGCAGACCTCGGCATCCCCGACTGGATCTACGAGCTGTCCTTTACGCAGTGGTACATGGTACAGGGGACCGTGGTGCTCGTCTTCAACACGGTTGAGAGCGCGCGCAACGTGATCCGGGCGCGCCGGGCCCGCGGCGACCGCAGCCGGTGGGCGCTCTTCGGCCTCCTGCCCTTCTTCGGCACATGGGCTCTTGTGGTGGCCTACCTGTACCTGCAGCCGCTGATCCGCACGCAGCACCTGGTGCCGTTCGCGCTGCTGGCCGGGCTCGTCAACGCGTACAGCGTCGGCCAGGTCATCACCGCGCACCTTGTCAAGCTGCCGTTCCCGTACTGGAACATCCTGGCGGCGCCACTGGCGTTCGGTGTTGCCGACTCCCTGGGTCCGATCCTACAGTCGCACTTCGGGTGGGCGTCGGGTTGGCCCAGCGCTTTAGGTGACGACGTGTACCAGGTCGCGTTCGTCTTCTGCATGCTGGGCGCCGCGGCCGGCGTATACGGGTCCTTCGTCGTGGATGTCATTGTGACCATCTGCGATTACCTCGACATCTGGTGTCTCACCATCAAGCACCCATACGTCGAGGTCAAGGAGCATGCGGATGGGGTCAATGGCAAGAAGCTGAACTAAGGGGAGAGTGGGGTGTGCTAGAGGATGTGAATTAAGGGAGGGATATTTAGATATGATTCGGGCGTTGGAGATGGGGATGCTTTGATGATGGGGACGTGCAACAAATGGTGCACGCGGTACCCCTTCCTCTCTACTTCGGGAATGAGAAATCGGGAGGGAGGCATGAGGAATAATCATCTAATGAAATAGAGGAGTTTGGCTCGGAATAGGAGGAGATGCGGTCAGCAACGCAGTAATCTTCACACACATATACGCGCAGATCACTTAAAACGACGATAATGAATGGACGGAAACGAGAGGGGATGAAGTGCTCGGCGTCTGCTGCTCTGCTATGCCAGGAGGTACATCGCAATGGTTTAGTTCTCATGGGTGCGGTTTATTTAGATTATCAATATACCCAGAAGACTAATTTCACTCTATTATTTCAAGCAACGATCTACCCATGCTTCACGACTCGCTTATAGCAATTACGAGGAAGAACAAGAATGTACATTGTGTGTTAAGGTTGGGATGCCAGTTGCTTCAAGGCAGCTCGGATGCACGAATAGCATGTCTTGGAATGGAACATTTCAGCTATTCCCACCCAGAGTCTCACAAAACCTCAGCATAAAAGTCAACTCTGTGTCTCGTGCCAATGCAAGCTCTGCCAATCCTATACTGCTTACCTACCGTGACCAAGGATAACGGACCATCAGCTAATCAAAGCCAACAACTATTCATACACCACCCCCTTCCTTCCCCCTTTTCAGCGCATCGAGGAAATCCGCATACACCTACCTACATAGGCCCGCCATCCTCAAGATCAGGATAGGGAAAAAAGAACTAACTATCTATAGACACTCTCAACCATGCATTTCCGCTCTTGAGGGACTGACTGACAACTTGGTCCGAGGAGAAAGACGCATTTTCAGAATCCTACCTTGGCCCCCGATACTATTTATAAAGATGCCGTACAGGGTATGCATAGCGCAGCACGCACCATCCTAGCTACCTAGGTATCTAGGTATATTTATCTCCCTGTCGCAAATTTCAGCCTCTCATGATATTGACGCAAATCCTATAATCGTTTTCCGTAAGTCTGTGCAGCGAGCGTCACTTACTTACCAGCAGCCCATATCTACTGCAGGATATTTCGGTCCCGTCGCGAGCCTCGGTGCCTCGTCCGGCAGCTAGATGCACATTCAACATCGAAAGCAATTACGGAGATTAACACAGGTAGCAATACACCTCCAAGGGGATAAGAAAATGGGGTTTGCAAGTTTGTTCTGGATTCAAAAACACAAATGACCTTGCCTAGCCCCAACTCCCCGTAAGTAAGAAACGAGCAAGAGAGAGTGCAATGGGGAAAAGGGTTTGATATATCCATCCGTCCCTTCTCAAATGCAAATAATCCCAGATCCAGCCGAAGGATGTGAGCCAAAACCAATGATAGCCTAGCCACACCACCTGTAACTGTTGCTTGCAATACACCAGGGTAAAATAGAAGCTTCCGTCCACTTTGGGGGAGAGGCAAAGCACGACAACGCAAACTCCTTCCCTAGCGAGGAAAAAAGAACAAGACGAGACTGATGCAACTGTGTTCTGCCTTGACCCCAATTCTTTTTGTCACAAAACCAAAAAAGAAAATTAAAAAAAAATAGGATTCAGTTTCCTCCATATAGTGCCCATATCCAATAAAACTCCGACTATGGCTGAATTTTGTATCGTAGCATCTTGATATCCGTTTCCTCCTTTCGCGCTGGGACTCTCGCCGGCGTTCGTTCGCTGCACCCTTATTCGTGGTCGACTTAAGGGTTTGGCAGGGGGGATGGGGTTGAGCATCCCAAGCGAGGGTTTTGGTCCGCACATAAGTCATCCCGATTTTTGAGAACGTATAGATGAAGAGCAAATTGCTCTCCGATCGTCGTGAACGCTTTCCATTCCATCGTAACCGCATAATTCCACCATTCCTCATGCCAAGGGCAGATAGATGTCCGCTCTGAACGTTAGCAGCACGTGTGTTGACGTGCTTGGTTTCCTGTGTTTGGCCCTCCTTCTCGCATCTTTACACATCCCCCAGATTCGCACGCATCAGATCACTCATCCGTTCATAACAACTCGTCGCTTCCACTCGCTACACTCTCTTCAATTGCCTGCAGGATAACGCGCTCCTCAAAGACAGGTCCTTGGCCGTCGCACTTGGCCTGGGACTTGAGTCGCAAACTGACGTCGCCCACATCGACACGGCCCTTTTTGAAAAGCTCGTGATTGATGATATAATCCCACGTGGCCCCCGCAGCCAGCAGTCGTTCGCCGCCGGACTCGACGATGCGGTGGCTGGGCGTCTTGTTGGCGTGGTTCTGCAGCAGGTCCGAGTAGAAGTCGGTGGGGCTGTACTGCATGGGGCCGGTCGTCGTGGGCGGCGGCGAGGACATGGCGCCGCCCGGGTGGTGCGCCGCCGCCGCAGCCTGCACGCTGGACGTCGCGCGCAGGATCTCGTTCTCCGTGCTCATCTTCTGCAGGTCCCGCTTCAACTTCTCGTTCTCGCTCGCCGTCCGGTGCTGCGCTTCCTCGAGGCTCGCGAGTTTCGCTTCGAGGTCCTTGACATGTCGTTCTTTGCGCTCTCGGAACGCGCGTTGACTAGACAAGTGGTACCATGTTAGCTACCTGGATACTATGACGTAGGTATCGAATGATCGGCATTGTTCTCGAGTTGGAGTTTAGTCGCAACTTGAAACCGAGGTTCTACTCACGCGGCCCGATTTTGCGCTTTCCTCCGGGATTGAGCCGGCGTCAGGTCGTCCTCGTCCGAATTCGACGCTGTCGCCCTGTTTCCGTCGGGGTCCGGCTTCGCCATGGGTAGTATATCGGCGGGCGTGCTCTTCGCACCGGAAGAACCGTTCGCTTGGGATTGGTTCTGACCGTTTTGATTGTGCATAGGGTGCGTCGGCGGAGTCGGCGGCCCGGGGGGTCCGGGGAAGGACTGTGGTTGGTGGTTAAACTGTGCATACTGGTCGAAGTTCTGTTGGAAGTGGTCATTGTTCTGGAAGCCTTCGTAGACGTCCTGATAGGCGTACATAATGAAAGAGATCAGCGTTCTAGTTCGTCGGAGGCGCGATGTGCCGCATGGCACCCAAAGACACGGGGGAAGATGAGACTAACATGTGGAGAGTGGTTGTTGAACTCTTCGGATGCGGCTGAGTTGGAATGGGACGGGGTCAAGGGCGGGATCCCGATATAGTGATAGGGATGAGCTCCACTGTAGAACGTCTGCGAGAAATCCATTGTCTGGCTGGTGGAGGAAACGAGTCTCTAGTATACAGAATTGGGAAGGACGCAAAGGTTGTAAAGAATTGGAGGAAAGGGAGAAAGAGAGGTTTACAACGGCGAGACCGGCGGTTCGAAGGTGGTGTTAATATTGTTCGGTTCTTTCAGCCAAGTCAAAAGCTGATGGATGGTTCAAGTAAACGGGGGTGAGGTCCAGGGGGGGTCTCTTTTGTTTGGCCGTTCCCGAGCCTAGGCCAAGCCTTTCCCTTGCCAGTTTGCCAGTTACCGACTGTTGCGTAGCGTACTTAAGATTGACACAAGGTTTGGCGACACAGCAGATGATTTTGGGGAAAAAAAGAAGAAGAAAAGCTGGGTAAGTTCCTCGTTTCTTGATCCAAGCCAAGATACTTACGCAACCACCGGTCCGTTTTGTCATTCGTGTGCCCTTACCTTACGCTCTAGTGAGAGAGGGATTTGATAGAAACTGAGGGGCGGATATTCCATATGTATTCTCAAGGCCCCGGGGGTCCTAGAAGACTAGGGGACATAAATAAGAGGAGACCGTCTTACTAATTATGGTAATTGTGCTAAATTCATCCATCCGAAGGACAAATAGGATCGACCTATCTCATCTCCACAGACGGGACGTGTGGGATGACCCGTACCCAACAGGTACTAGGCTGCCTTAACTGCCATAGTAGACAGAGTATAGTGGACAGAGGGGGTTAATTGATCGAAAAGTGCTGGCCTAAAATATCCCACCTCCCATATCCCGCCATTCCTAGAACATTCGATGATTCGATGATGCCAGACTTTAGCGTAAAAGGGGGAATACGAATACTGCCTTTCTTCGCCTCGAGGGTAATTATTACAATTCATGTTTGGATATGAATTTCCTATCATGTCATTGGATGGATATGTGTCCGAAGCCACTGGCTTTATGGCCTCAACGTCGTGCCATATTCGGTGATGACAAGACACTGAGGAACCACTCAAAAGATGATTGTGCTTAAAACAGACGGGAATGCGCCCCCCTCCCTTTCAGGGTTTTTCTCTTTTTCAAGCCTTTCTGCGCAGACTTTTAGAATCCTTCGTCCTCTTCTTATTCGGGCTCTTTCTCGACGCCTGTCAGACCTAAGAGGAACCGTCATTCGAGAAATCCTACAGCCACCTGCAGCTGCTGTAAGTCCTGTTTGTTCGAACGAGCGTAATCGACTACGCGTGGTATTTTACGGTCATCGCACACAAAGCTCTCAGCCAATTGCCTTCATAAAACCAATATTTACGCCGAGACGCGGATGGCCATTGGCCGGCGCATCGCGCTGACTGACCTTGGACGACGTTTTTTTTTTTTTTTTTTCCGTCGGACACCTCTCATCTAGTAATCTGCCAGGTAGCTGAAGATCCACTGGGAAGACGAGGGTTACCACCAGAGCAGGGTCTCGATCCTCCACAACCACAATATCCTTGAACAATCTGCAGTGAGAAACCCCAAATCCTGGAGTATATATATTCTCGGTTCTCAACTGCCCTGCGCTCACTAGTAGTAATTCCCCAAAATAGCAAGAGTAGACGTCGAGCCTCTTCATAGCATGGTATGCTCCCTAGTCCAATCGCATTGGGGGTCCCCAGTCCGGCATCTGACGTACGACGCTGACCGGGGACAGATCAGGGGACCGCTTTATTGCTACATGTCGGTCTATCTACGAAGTAACGCGTATGGCAAGACGTAATGTACCAGACTGTCCAACGCTTGTTGTGCTGGGGAGCATTTAATGCACTTTCAAGTTTGATGCATCGCATCATCGCATCAGGGCTACTGGGCTACATACCACCCAGCTGCTCTCGTAAGCCATGTTACATCGAGATGACCTCCGCATGTGATTGAGAGGTTTACAGTACATCTGTCTCATATTACGCCTGTCCAACAGCCTACCTACCTCTTAACATGCAACAGTCTACAGGTATGCTGCCGAACTTTCAGCCCCAATGTTATCAGATAATCACGATAAGCCTCCCGCTTAGGAGCGATAGACAGACCATCGTATGCCCGATTGAGGACATAATCCTCTTAGTCAGCCGATGGTAGTTGAAACGTCATGTCGCGTGATCCTAGATACATACCTAACTCAACCATCTTGGGGCATCAATGATGGTATTCCAAAGGCAGTTCTCTCTAATTTCGAGGCGGAGCATCAAACATCACTGCATTTACGGGGTCCAATGCTACAATGCGACTTGCGCAACGAAAGAAGGCAGTGATTCTCAGTGTTGGAGATGGGGTCTATAAATTCAAGCATATCTACCTGCTACAGAGTGAAATCTTCCACAGTTGAAGGGGCGCATGATCATAAGGTTATCATTGCCATAGGACCTTGACCATGTCGAACGGACCCCAATCACACCTAAAGCGTTGTAGTCCTGGCTACATGTACCGACGAGGTGGAAACTTTTACATGTTTAGGTATTCCGTATACAGTAACCATTCTATGAATAAATAGGATACACTTCTCGATCCATTTCTTAATCAGTGAGGCTTAACAGGCAGGCAGTCTAATACGTTGAGACGTCCCCCCTTCCCTTCAATAATACCTACATGTACCTTAGGTACCTTGCTTGATATGTGTGCTGATCCTGATTATTAAGTTACTCAGGTAGTTCAGTATAGGATGCAATCGCAGTTTCCCAGCCGACGTCACTCGAGTAAATCACAGTCCTTGATTCCGATACGTACCTCGTACTCTTTCCAAAATACATGCAAGTATCAGTTGCTCGTCCAATGCAGCCATAGGTTTGATTTCGGATGAAATAACATGGGGTCTTTCTAATTCAGATGATCTGTTCCCGAATATGCATCATCTCAAATAACGAGGTAATCACTCCCACCAGTACACCTTCAATAGCCAATAGCGGAGGAACTGGTACGACCCACAGTGCATTGCCCGTCAGCGGAGTGCAGCGTGTCGTCGCTTCCATTCAGCGTTATTGAGTCTCCTATATTAGGAATAGTCGGCCAAAAACTGCCTACCAGGTTGTTATTTGTTACGAGGCTGCCATGGTAGGTACGTGGAACACAAAATCAGAATAAGATGAAATTATTCAGTTGATGGTATTCACCTTGAACAGGTGTCTGCACCGTGATTGAGTTGCGAGATGGCTTCCATCCTATGACTAGGTACGGTGCAAACAATGATAGAGAGCACCCCATCTGTTCGAAGAGGATTCCCCTTTCCAGCTATGAATACCTAAATGGCTAGTAAACATGATAGCAGGTGATAGCAATTTCTCACTTCTTCCTGGATGACTCACTGGGTGATACAGACTGATATCAAGACAATAAACAAACTAGGAAATAAACTTAAATGTTGATGTTTGGATGTTTCTCCAGCTTTGAGTGTCATGGTACCTAATTATGTATTTAGTACTGATGATGAGGTGGGAAATACAGCAACCAGCAGGTACTATATGCAAGAGTGAGCAAGTTACTTTGTTTCCTTCACTGGCTGCCTCACCTGATCTCCCTTGGACTTTCCCCTTTTGGGGTTGACGAGAGCTTCTTTTCATCCCTTCGGGGCTACACAAGTCGCACTAATGTATCATCTCTCAAACTTATTCTATTGTCTGCAGGCATATAGGCATATACCTACATAAGGTACATGTAGGTATATGGAGTGCTCGAGGGTACACTCCCAAAGATTTAATACGTGCATGCTGATTCTGGGAAAACAATACCTCGGTACAACGGTAGCAAGTATCAATGGAAGTTGTGCTAGACTAGCCTTGAAGTCACCTGCCCTATAAGTATCAAAACAATATTTAAAATCAAGAGGACATGCATGCAGTTGCTGCACTGGCCTAGATCAGCATTCACTGGAATTGCCACAGGCGTTTTCCACACTGTTGTCATCCTAACACTTCTTTTATTTGTGCAGACCGTGCGTGATTCACTCATCACACCTACTAGTATCGCACCTGCTCCTTTCTATCAGCCTATCCTGGTATTTTTTGTTGTTTTCACAATTACGCTAGCCATCATGGGCACTCGAGGGGATGCGCCGTCGTCCACGCAATCGCAATCAGACAATCGCCAGTACACGACTGTCGGATCAGTATGGCAGCCGCAGTCTCAACCAATGCAGGCACCTGAACGTCGCGGCCGAACGTTGAAGTCTTTCATGTCCCAGCCTTTCGGTAGTGACTTTTCCGCATTCGTTGACAGCGGCGTTCCTCAATCTTCATCCAACCAGTATTCTACCCAGTACTACTCCCATCAGCACCCGCCCCAGTCACGCCCCGCGCAGTTTGTCCCTCAATATTCGCCTCTTCAGCAGAACTTTGATCGTGCAGTGAGTCCGATTCGACTTCCGTCTCCTCGAGGCCTGCACTACAATCACTACAACCAGAGCGATAGCCCTGCAGTTCAGCAATTCAACACTCAGGACGAGTATCACTACGCTAAGTTTGCCAACATGTCTGAGCAACAGAAACGCATTGCACCCGTCATCCCAGTCATGCCTTTGCGACCCGTCCAAGGCAATCAGGGAGAGGGTCCGAACAAGCGCGATGTGGTGAAGAACCCCAGTGTTGATACTGTCGAGGAGGACGAGGAGGGCTCGGAAATGGACGAGCATGATGACGATGAGTTGAACCTGGCCCTCATGCGCATGCCGACCAAGACCCTCAGTAACTTGGCTTCGTTCAAGAACCCAATGCAGAAGGCAGCCCAGAGAATTCTCGCCATGGCCCGTCAGAACCCTTCCGCTGCAACCGCAGGTAACCAGGCGAATCCCCAGGGCGTCACTAGACCTCCCCCTGGTTTCTCCGGTCCTGCTGGTATGGCATCCGCCAACAACCGCTCCGACTCGGACTACAGCTTCTCCGACCCGGTCTACATGCCCTTCGGTCAGAATCCTTCTCTTTCAGCTGCTCGTGATTCCTCCACGTATCCTGCCATCTTGGCCAGAGGACCCGGCGCACCGCAGCCCCTGACTGCAGGACCTCCGGGCCAGCGTCAGTTCCGACCGACTGGTGTTGAAAGCCCGTGGACTGACAAGACCCGTGGTTCTCATTCATTGGAGAACATGTCGCCTGACTACAAGCCGTTCGGCTCGGCCCAAGCCCAGCAGCAGCGAGCCATGCATGCCGCCTCGCAACAGTCCAACCCGCCCCAACGACCTGAGGGCCGTCCCCTTGCTAACCGTTGGGGAGCGAGCACGGTCCCCTGGGGAATGAACGCAGGCAAGTCGAGTGAGGAGAAAATCACAGATACACTCACTGCCGAAGAGGCGAGCCGCTTCTACCCTCAAGGTCTTCCCGCTGACTTCAACTACAACACCGTGCCGATCGCCGACGATTGGCAGGAGCGCCGCCTTCGCGAGGTGGAAGAGGAGGAAATGCGCAAGAACCCCATGCTCATGCAACAGTCTCCCGAGTGGCAAGCAGAGCGCAAGGCGCAGCTCGATCGTGACTTCTATGGCGGAAACAGCATGATCAACAAGAGTCTAGACATGGCGATCCACGAGCAGGGCAGCCGCAAGACGCTACGCGCTATCGGTTCGGAGATGAAGGAGGCCAAGATGGCCGCAGGAAAAGTCGAGAACCGCAAGCTCACGGTCGAGCAAGCCGACAGTATCCCGACACACCGCCATGCCGAACCGCTCCTGAGTATGTTGTACCAGACCCTGGCCGAGAGACCCGGCGACCCCTTCGCGGCGAAGGGCAAAGGTTACCCCAAGCCCGATGGCCAACAGTAGGGTTCCTACCTAGGAACCCGTTCTCGTTCGGAATCGTTGAATACGATCAGTATCCGCAGCAGACAGGTGTGAATGTTGGCTATGAAGCAAGCAGGAAGCAAACTGGTTTCTGAGCACGTTAGTTAGACCAGGAGATCTTCTTCTGGACGTTGAACACTTGGGTTCAATGGATACAACTAAGAACGGGAGAGAAATTGATACGAAAAAAAAAAAACCTCTGGCGTGTGTAACGAATGACGATATCTTGGTGACAGTTCGGGGGTAGTTCTCGGTGACAGCTGTTCGCCTTCGAGGCCTTCGGCTTTTCTTTTGTCTGTTTGTTTTCCTCTGCAGGTTTCTACTCACGATCACACTGCATACGATACGTATCGCATACTAATACTGGTGGCGGCGGCGGTGGTGGTTGTTTGTATTGGAAACCTACGTTTCCCCTTTGCGTCCTTCGGGATGAGATGAGATTTGATGATGAGGAGGAGGATGGTGATGATGATCCAACCCCGGAAAAGGGGGAGGGCTCCTTAATACTTAATGAACGCATTGCATTGCGGTTGGCCGTTAGGATGGGCAGATTTGATGCGATGACGGAAACGGCTCCTTTGTATGTAATGATGATTGATGGCTTTTGCTTGGGCAGGTCAGGCACTGAATTCACTTGATTCATTCTGCTCCGCCTTTTCTTTTTGCTTGCTGGTAACGTAATATACCACCTAAGGTAAGCTTAAGTGTCTGAAGTACATATATTTAGAGGGCCATTGGTGATGAAGTGGGAGAGGAAAGGGGTAATAGCGGCAGGGAGTCGGCTATATAGGAGGCCAAAACGCCCTTTCAGTCCTGGTGTCCTTCATCCAAGCTGACATCTCCGGCTTTTACTAGCCATCCACCATAGAACTTCGCCTTGTGTTGTCCCCATTACTTTGTGAATGAAGGGTGACAAGGTGGTAACATTTGGGCTAACTGTTTAGGTACGTTGATTCATAGTTGCGCCATACCCGCGGAATTCAAACTTATAATACTAAGGCCCGACTACCCGGAACCATTTGCGAATCACATAGCACTCGGAACACACGGCATGGTCATAGTTAGGTCCAATCTCTGTGATCCTTTGTCTCGCGTCGTACTTCCGACACCGAATACCGAGGCCGAAGATAAACGAGCTACCAACAACCGTAGCCAACATAGGGTTTCGTTTCACTGTTAACAATAGATCTCACAAGTGGCAATTCAGGTACGCATATGTCTGTCTCCAGCAACCTGTGTTTTTCGGCTTGATTCTCACCACGTACTTCTAGTACTTCGCAATTGCGGCATTGCGATGCCTCTACCTTCTCTAGCTAGTTCCATCTAGCTTCCAATTTTCCGAGTCCCAACATAGCGGCTGTCTCTAACGTCTACTATGCATAGAGCTGGTGGGTATGCCTTATTTGGAACGAGACGAATTACCTGACGATATTCGTAGGCTGAAGGGTCGATATTCGTGGGCAATGGAGCAACTCGCCAAATATTATGGTGTGCATATACGTAGAACTCAGCCAGTATTGCTGGTACACTTCCATATCACAGGGGACGTAGTTCGGGTTGCGTTCAACGAGATCGTAATTTCGAAGCCACAGGCAGCACAGGATACGTACCAAAACATCATTTAACTCCTTGCCGATCATTCCAGATTGGGATATGCCTCTACATATATATAGCCCAGCAGTATTCCGTAAGAGCCAAGAAACATGAATCAAGACCGATTTAATGGGACGATGGCACGGGGGGCCTAGAATCTATATGGCAAGATGATCTGGCCAAACGTCGTCGCGAAGTGGCGAAAAAAGGTGTTGCCAGCTTCTAGTACGAAAGCGCTCAAAGCTAACGAACCTACCATCCAGATATATATCAACATCTTCGTTGATAGGATGGAGGAACTAGGTAGCGCATCCGAGGGGATTAACCTCAACCAAGTACGGTTCCTGCTTCTTCATACCTGTATTGGAACAGAATACGATGATACTGATCTAGGGAAGCCGCATAGTATAGCCAAGCTTGGCATATCATAGCATGACACCATCAGATAGTAACATGCAGTTCATAATGACAAGAGAGCCCGCTGCATCTATTGCTTCCCGACGTCCTTATCAGGCTACTATTTACCTTCCATGTGCCTGCGGATCAACGAGGACTTCCAAATTCGTACCTGACGCAGCACCCGATTTTAACAAGTTCAGACCCTCTGTGATTCCATTCAAGCCCCCTGCCAGCACCTGTGATGGATGGATTCTCAATTTTTCCTTGTCAAGAAGGCCCTGCAGCATGGTGAACTAGTCAAAACATCATCTTGGGTATTCCCGTTTCGCACCCGCCGGACAGCTAAATATCTTTGCCGAGTACTTCGTACGCGATCGGGAAAAGCGGCCTTGACAGCCCGCCGCGTCTGCGATTCCCAAGCCACATAGCTCCACCCGCCCACCGGTCCGCCCGCCCGATGACAGCATTGCAACAGCAGACAGAGTCTCGGTCGGCGATGCTGTCCAGCGCGTAACTCAGCCGCTAGCGGATCCTCTCCGCCGTGTCCGGTCGGGCGTAATCGTACCCCGTCGCGGCGCTGCACCCCGGGCAAGTCGCGATGGGCTCCAGGTTAACTAGGAAGCCACATCAGTTACATCGCCATGGTTCACACAGCCCTGATTCCTGCATAAACCAACCAGCACCGAATTAGGTTCCTGGACGGTGTTGTTGGGACGAGGCGACACGGACTCCGTGTCTCTTGTTAATATGATATTATTTGTGAAATTTACGTAATAAGATCGAGAGAAATCACACAAAAAGAAAAACAATTAGGAATTGCCCCCACACCGGATTGAACGATGGACCTCGTCATATCGCACTATAGTGATACGAGTGACGCGCTCTACCACTGAGCTATAGGGGCATAAGTCGCCATCTTGACTTCAAGTGGGTGAATAACAGAGTGGTGGGCTACCTATAAGTACTTGGAGACACTGAAATCTGTGAATAGGTCAATACTATAGGCCAATTATTTGATAACTGGTAGATGTTGTAGATAGGGCATTCATCAGGTACGCAAAGTCACGTAGTTCCAAGCAATGTATGTTGAAAAATACTAGTAAAATTTCCCCTCCGACGAAAAAGCCTCTGCTCTCATCCTCTTAGCTAGCCCTAGGCCTTTCGTCTGGTATAATAAGTTGTCATACTCCCACCCATTCGAAATACTCAAGTAACAGTGAGCCCGCCTCATCTTTTTCTTGTTGGATATGTAACCATCTACCCAGTTTCTCCCCCGTCGCAGATTTCCGTTTCGACAGCGCGATGAGAACTGGGCTAAATATACGATAGCCTCCTTTACTCCCTCTCGCCTCCTCTCGTCTCCACCAATAACTTGCCAAAACAAAAAGACAAAAAAACGCGGTTGTGGGATATCCGGGAAGCAGCTATAAGAGAGGCTAAACAATACCAACACGAGGCAAGGAAAATCCTAACATCTGCATTCGAAGAAAGAGAAGGTGGACAGGCGACTTGGTAGCGAAGAATAGTAGTAGTAGTAGAAAAAAGTGTGTGTGATTCCGCAAGTTGATCCCAATTGCGTGCCAGCAATCGCCTTGAATTAACTGAGAGTCTAGAATGCGGGAAAGAACGAAACATCATACAAAGGAATTGAAAGGTGGACACGGGCACCATGAGAGTTGCGGTCGGGATCCTCGAGCTTCAAGTCGAGAATAACCTTCCCGGAAAGCTGGCGGTTGGTTTGTGGATCGAACCACATGAAAAAGTTTTGTAGTAACCCCAGCCCCCCAAAATAGTATCGACGCCATGGAGCTTTTTCCTATTTTTTTCTTCTCCATCTGGCCCGAACAAACAACATCATCGTGGTATATGAGAAAAAAAAAAAAAAAACGCAAACAAACTTGAGGGGGTATGCTATGACTGAACACTTGAAAAAAGGGTCCAAAACCTGCTAGACATGTAGAGACGCGCTCGACTACCAACGGCTCATCGCTCACCATTCGCTCTTCTATCGACGTCGGGCTGCTCCAGGCTGTCGGTGCTTGAGGCGGCTGGTTCTCCATCCCTCGTACCACTGCTCCCTACTAGCCTCGCGTAATTCGCCGCGCCATTCACTAAATACGGCATCCTTTAGGCGAGTGAAATCACAATGCTCCTCATTGTACGGGTCTGCAAAACCCCAGGGGAATTTGCGGCCAACAACGCCAGGCTCGTAGATGTCCGGACTAATAATCGACATCGGGATGAATGGGGTTTCGTCGGTAGCGTCATCGTCGGCCGTCTTGGGTTTACGGACCGAGTTGTTCGAGCGACGCTTCGAGGCTGGTGAAACTCTACCCTGAATCGGAAGATCATCTTCATCCACATCAGGACTATCATCTTCGATAGCAGATTCACCCGGCACTTCATCCGCCTGTGGCTCTTCTAGATCCTCTTCTTCGACCTCGTCAATTCTGCTAGAATCCGGCGTGGCTTCATCTTCGTCGTCTAAACCTAATACTTCGAGGGGATCGAAGTTTGCCTTCTTCAGGCTTGCCCAGACTGTCTTCTTGAGGACGGCCATATGAGCGGTGGTGATAGTGTCGGCCTTTGAGATCACCGGGATCACCGTTGTCTTGCCTTGAAGGGTTCGCATGACCTGCAGATCTAGATCCTCGTCCAGACCGCCAACAACACGATCGGCGTCTTGTTGGTACTTGCTGTTTTGGCCATTGGCAGAGGTCGCCTTGGCGGCAGCGGCTATGTTTCGGTCCAGGCGGGCGGGGTCCAAGATTAGAAAGACTGCGTGAATGTGCGTATCCTGAACGCCCGGAGATCGCACAACCTTCATCTCTTCCGCAAAAGTCTCCTCGAATTTGCTCTCCAAAAAGGTTGACATTTCTCTCAGTTGTAAGTCCACTACGTTCTTCTCGAGACCCTCCGAATCCCATAAGGTCAATCCGATACGCTCGCCATCAATTTCACTCTCGAGGTAATGCGGTATGAAGTTGCCCGAGGGAGTTGCATTGGCAGTCACTTCCATCTCAATCTCGGTCGATCGTTGAGACCGTTTCTTCGGCGGTAGAGCTAATGCGGTCTTAAGAAATTCGAGGAACGAAGTCTTTCCCGAGCCACGAGTACCCACGATCAAAACGCTAAATATGCATTGTTAGATTTAGCAGCAGGGAAATAGACGGGATTGACTTACTTGAAAGGAGTGGGATCCTTTCTTCTTCGCACCCTTCTAGGGCTGTTGATAGTACTGACGGCACTACTCGCGTAACTATAACGGCCCCGGTGCGTCATGCTTTCGGTGCGAGCGTACGGATCGACCCAGGCTCCGTTAGGAACGGGAGGTACGGGATGGTCGGCGATGGTGGAAGACATTGAAGGACGACCGGGATCAATGGAAGCCCTAGGAGGATAGTGGTGAAACGAGTGATCAGCTGTCCCGGAAACAATTGCAAGAGAGTCTGGACGAGTATCGCCTCCAAAGCTTTGTAGAGGTGCAGGAGGTTGAGCACCATTGTAAAGGGCGGGTAGACGAGGAGGGGACTTGGGAACAGTTTCCCGCTGCTGTTCTTTGTGGTGCTTCCTCCCCCCCTTTCCAAGGTCGCCAGACTTACTGCGTCGAAGCAACATCCCGAAGCTAGATCGACGAGGCGGTTCGCTCATAGTTTGGTCGTTGCGAGCATGAACTTAAAAAGGAACCAGCGCTCAGATGGCAGGCTCTATTGAAAGTTCGAATGATAACGAAAGGGTGACGGTAGCGGGTGACGAGTACCCTGGATTCTTATCAGGGGTAAGTACCTTTGTGCGTATTCGCAGGCAAACAGGTACCGGCAATAAGACAAATTGGGAATCAAGAGAAGGTCCAGACTACAAAGGCCTTCTTTTTTCCAAGTTCTGTTGAAGTCTCGGCGGGTGCTGGAGGGGTATTCGAAATTATGTGAAGGAGGGTGTAGCTGGCGACTACAAGACGTTGCGATCGGGGCGAGGACTTTCTAAGCCTAAGCTCGTTTTCGATCTTCTTTTGCCGTGGGGATATCCTGTTTGTACGGCAGGGCTGATCCGAAGCGAACGAAAGTTTGGGGAAATGCGCGCCTGTGAGTGGAGCGATTCGTCCCTTATTCCCAGGTTGTGAATGTTCGGAAAGCCGACTCAAGTATTTTCCCACGTTGAGTGCCAGGTAAAGAGGGTGCTGAGAGTAAGGGAGGGACGTTGAACGTAAATAGTACAGAACTGCAATGCCTACAAGATCGCAAACATCAAAGAGTCAGCCAGCTGTCCAAGTTAATAAGATGCCAATTTCTTGCCAATGCAAACACGCAAGCTGCACCGGCACCGATGGCGAGAACGAAATGCAAATGTCGACGCTTCCTGTTCCCTCAGGGTAATGCTTGTTTGTCGCGTTAAGGGGATAGGCGCCTTCGACTTCGGGAAGAGAATGCTTGGGTGCAGGTATGTAAGGTAGAAAAAGGGGACCCAAAGGGAGCTGCAGTGACTTTTGACCAACGAGCTTCGAGCTCTCTCTTCTCACTTTCAAGCTGACGTTTGGTATGTCCGGCGGTAGTATGCGCTGATTGGACTGGACTTTGATTGGTGCTTCGCTCCAAGGTGCTACTAAAAGTATCTGGAGTGAGGAACCAATCTAGAGTTTTTCTTGACGGATCTGCCGTCTTTGCAGGAGGGCGCAAAGAGTTGGCGATCGTTGCGATTGACCTAGCAGTACCTGTACCTTACAAACGCGCCTGTCCGTGGGAATTGATGCTGACGGTCGCTTGTCGCTTGAGGGTGTATGCGACAACGCGACACCTGGAATATGGGCAACAGACAGAGTCACTAACCTTGTGAAAAGAAATTGTGGTCGGATCGCGATGGCGCGCCTGGAATAGATCTTGGAAGACGTGCGTTAGGTATTCGTGGGGAGGCGTTTAACGGTTGGCTGCTGCAAAATTGGGCCGAACGATGCAGATGAGAGGAAAAGAAAAAAAGGGTCAAGGGTCTAAACTCGTACCCGTTACTTGGAGGTACCCTGGTACCCTGGTACCCCAGCTGCCCAGTAACCCCGAAGATTGGAGTGGCTTATTTCAATACTGCGCTTCAAGGCACAAAAGAACGAAATCTTTCAGAAGATACCGTTACAACTCCTTGATCATCGTCAAGTGACGGAGTGTATATATCACACACGAAGTAAGAAGGATTGAAGATTGGAAGTGATATGTGATGGGAGATTGAAAGTCGCGAAAGCATCACGACCTCGGAAGACGCTTGGATGAAACGAAACGAACAGGATGAGATGAGCTGCTAACCCAAATGGTTTCTAATGCCTCCAAAGCCCAATCTGAATCAAAAGGGGGAAAATGCTTAGCGTTTCCACCCTCTGCCCACGGCTGCTGCTTTACTACTACCACTTGGGCTTGGTGCTCGTTTCAAGTGAAATTTCCCTCCATCATCACCCATGATTGGGCCATGCGACTACGCAGCAGGACCAAAAGCAGGGCTAGTTCGCAGTGATTTACGGTTTCGGGGCCAAAGTGTCACAGGGAAATATCCCGACAGGTATCTGGGTACCTACCAGGGCGGGTTTAGCGTAATTTCGAGGCGCATGTGCCCGCTAGCTATTGGAAACTGCTGAAGTTGCTAACGGACATTTCCTTGCGGTACGACACCTTCAGATCTTCTCATCATTTCATATCCTCTTCGTCTGGAAACATTTTCACACCCGTTATCGCAACATGTTTCATCATTATATACATATCGAACAACATCGGCGCTGTCAGTAGGTATTCAAGCTTGCTTAGATGTCTAGAGCTGTTCGCTACATATGTAGCTGGCTGGCTGGACGCCCACGCGGCCACTTGCAGAGCTCCAGGGCTAGCTAGACAGATCTGCGTGGGATCAAAGTGGCTGAGTGGACTCCCATCCACGTGCTTGGCTAACGAATTTAGGTACATTTCTGTCTCGGCTAGCGACATGCGATTTTGCATGCCAACGAATTAGCAAATATAGACTGTATCTGTAAATACGATACGAGCTTATGCGCTGTCCCGTTCTTGACGCCAATCGGGATAGACAGGATAGCCGTTTCGAAAACATCCGACCAAACTACATCGGCTGCATCATGTCGTGATACAAGCACTTATAAAACCAACTAATCTTCCAGGTATCAAGTTTGGAAAAGAGTCAAGATGTGGCTTTTAGGGGTATTTCTACACCTATAGTACAAAGTCGGCTTGACGCTCTATGCATATGACCGCCGTCTACCCCCCCTTTTCTATGCCCTATGATGGATGTTCTAGATGCTCCTTTTCCCCTTTTAGCAGAGATGGTCTTCGTAAACATAACAATCAAAGAGTTTTTCAACCCTCGAACACCTCATGCTGTAGTTCAACGCCGAAGTCTTTGGCCATATCCCTCATTCTAGCCTCGACTTCGTCCTCCATCCCTCCTCCCCAGCCCAGCCATTGCCGGACTTTGAAGGTATAGAAGGCAATGTCCGTCGCGAACAGCACTGTTTTGAATAGCAGGTGCCGCCATGCGTTTGTCATGCGTTCTCTCCACGGCAAATTCGGGTCTTGAAATAGACTTCGGCTCGCCCAATTGCCCATTATCTTCACACGGTTGATAGGGGATCCCAGGAACTGGTTGTTGCCCTGTACGATACGCATATTACGGCCGATGAAGATGAGTTCCTGGGGCCATTTGTCCTCGTCCGCTAGAATCTCGCGAATGCCTTGCTTCATCCGCTGCTGCGCCTCATAATGCCGTTCTCCCGGCGTCTTGCGTCTATTCTCTTCCGAACCCATCTTCACGATGTGATTCCTTGTGCTACGGTCGCCTCCTTCATAGGGGCGCATGAGCGTTGCGCTCGCGAATAGATCTGGAGCTCTGATCCCCCACTGCTCCGTGACTTCAGATATCGTTTTGTTGTCGAAAGTCATTAGTGACTTCCAGAAGAGAGCGTATTGGTGACGGAATTTGGGGGACATGTAAACGTAGAGGCCGTGGTCGATGAGGACCAATTCGGCCTTTCCCGACGGTAAACGTCTGATGAAAATGTTACCTGGGTGAGGGTCGCAATGCACAACACCCCATTTGAAAATCTGTGCCGAGAACAAATCCACCATCGTGGTCATAACCTCCTTGGTAGATAGCCCAAGTCCGCCTTTGCCACTCCGACCTTTCCAGGTATCTCGTTCAGGCTTTAACTTTTCCTTCAGGGGGTTCTCGCGTAACTCCCGCCGGGCAGCCTCCTTATCTGCGGGGCCGAATTGTAGCTGGGCGCCGTGGACGCCGGGGGAGCCATTACCATGTCCTCCTAACCAGCGACCAGCCGTAGCGCCCTTGTCCCAAAGTCGCACGCCTTCAATCCATTCCGTAACCAATACCCTCTTCGTGGTGAACTCTGGATAAACCTTGGGGATGTATACTCTGCCCTTGAGGCTTGGCTCAGAGTTGACGAGATCTCGCATTACCTCGGAATTCCGAGCCTCTGATTCGAAGTCCGTTTCCAACATCAGCCGCTCGGTGATAAACGGCACTATGCTATACAACGGGAGATCGAACCACCACGTGTAAACCCGCATCACAACTTTGAAAGCCCACAGATCCCAACCCACCTGCTTGGCGATCTCCGGCTTCTGCAACTTGATTGCAACCTCCCTGCCGTCCGGAAGCCTCGCCCAATGCACCTGGGCCACGGACGCGCTAGCCCTCGCCCTGCGCTCCATCAGGCCCTTGCCCTCCTCGCCCGTAAAGCTAACGCCAAAAACCTCCTCGACGCCGCGGCCGCCAAAGTCCTTACGGATAACCTTCTCCACGTCCCTCCACTCGTCCTGCGGCGCGTCGTCGAACATACGCGCGAACATCTTCTGGAACTCGGGCGGCAGCACGGCGCTCTGCATGGCGATGGCCTGGCCGATCTTGAGGTACAGCCCGCCGTTGGCGCGCAGCAGCTCGAACAGTCGCTCCGCGCTGCGCACGTGCAGGTCCTCGATCGTGCCCCCCAGCAGCGGCGCCGCCCGGAAGTTTAGCTTGTAGTCCAGCGCCACGAAGAGGCCGGTCCCGAAGGTGCGCAGCGACCGCCCGACGCCCGACGCGAACGCCTGGCGGTCGACGAGGTAGGCCGCGCCGAGAACCGCCGAGGTTACTAACAGGCGTCGGCCCCATCTGCGGGTGCGTTTGTACTCGCGGGCCGCCGCGGGCTTGCCGAGGGAGGCGGGGGACGGCGGGCGCAGCGGCTCGAAGGCGTGGGATGTCTGGATCGAGCGTGCTTGCGTCGGGTTCGCGCGCGGGAGGTGGACGAGGCTGCGGGATCTGGTCGCGTGCGCTCGCCGTATGAGCGCTTGGCGGGCGCAGAGGCTCGGTATCCGGTTGCGGTACATGTTGTTAGCAGGTTAGTACTGCTGCGCAGGAGGCGGAAGGCGAGCTTCCGGCCTCTTTGTGGTACATGAAGTATAATTATCGGCCCTGGTTGTTTCGCCTTCAGTCTCTTTGAAATTTACTGATGCTGACGGAATGAACCATTGAGTTTTGGTGAAGTACGGACGGTGTGAGCAAAAATATTACTAACCAAAGGCTACGGAGCTGAAGATCAATGACGATAGATATATTTTATCTTATCTCCGGCTGGCACGGTGTCGGACATGGTCTAAGCCGAAATGTGCCGAGTTCAGGGCCAATCTTCTTCTCCGCCTTCGATTTCGTCTTCATCTAAGAACCAGAACAGTTACACATCTGTAAAAGTACCAGTCACAGTGCGTGGACTCTCGTAGGCTTTGGCACTAGCTTTATTCACTCTATAAAATATGGAACAGCAAGAACAGCAGGAATAGCAGGAAGACTATAGAGAATAGTATAGTGCGAATATATGGGCTTTCTTATATAACACTGTAGCTTGTACGCCTACGGAATACAAATTTGCGATTATTTTGGCCCGGACCTTCGTACTTGATCATTTTTATTTACTCAAATATTCTCAATTTCCGTCAGAGCTTCATCTGACTATTACTCTGAATCGTCAAGTTTACATCGACAATAGAGCTAACAAAGCACATACGTTGGAATCCGAGGCTTAACTTTAGACTGTTGGTTTTACACTTTGGAATTTGAACAAAATCAATCCGGAAGAATAGCACAATTCATATCAACGGACGCGTAATTCTTTGCATATCTATACGTATTATGAATATGAGATATTTATAAATCGATTTTCACGATCGACTTCTTTACATAGTAGCCGCTTAACAGCCATCCCCTGCAATATGAGGCTCTGCATCAGAAGTTACTCATAAGGGCGTAGATCATGTGTTTGATCAGGGGCCCTTGGGAGTTTGAGATGGGCTTTACGCATGAATAAACGCGACATCACTAAGCGCATCATGAAGAAATCCAAGCTCGAATCAAAATCATAGAATCCGACACTGTTAACTCGTAGCCTATGGGTTTTAGGGAAGATCCTGGTGCTCACGGACTACGGATTACGCCAGGCGAATTTAAACACCAAGTTGATCGTATTATCAGCACGAACACATACGAGCTACAGACGTGATCTATCGAAACGTTCTAAAATGAATTGACAATGGATGCCGTCTATCTAGGCTGCTTACGATTCCCACTAGTAGATTTCAGCGCACCACAATCTCCGTGGCTTGAAATAGAGATTGAAGTCGTCTGCCAAGTTGAAAAGAGACATGAAACAGGAACTCTGTTAGCTCTATTAGTGTAAGCCTGCTGTCTTTCTGATTGGTCTCGGAATCTTCCTCATAGATGGATTACGCAGTCCGGAACAATCCTACGGACTTTGCATCGAAGTATTGGCATTCGAGCCTGCTTCTAGAAAACGATAGGATGCGTTACCAGCACCGCATAAGCCCTCGTCTGCGATATATTATGTACTGCGCCTATCGCTCACACCTACGTGGTTCGCTCGCGCTCGCTCAATTCATTGGTGGACTATCACATCAAGATTTGAACCGAACATGAATATTCATCCTTTGTTCACCGACCTTCTCCTTTTAGCAACGTTTGTACCGACTGGTAATCGTCGTGGGACCGTTTGATAAGACTATCATCTAGTTCATCGAGCTAGTAGGTTAGTAATCTTAGTGTTTGTTCTGTCGGCAGGTCGGGCGCTTGTTTTAATGTAGATCTGAAGACGTCTACTAGTAGTTGGGTACTAGGAGTTGGGCAAGAGAACAGAATGTCAAGCACTTGTAACACCGCATCGGTTGTCTATCTGCAGCAGTTTAACTTTGAACTCATTATATATAAGCTTCCATCAATTCATCAAACATACACTGACAGGAGCCGCCTTGGTGACTTTGTTCCGACGCCCGATCCATACAGAAAGCTCCGAACTGGCTCATTATCGTTCGAGTAGTGCCATTAGTTCGGATCACAACATGATAACCTAGCGCAAAGTATCGCTTTGGACTTTGCACGCAGGGTTGGGGATTATATCCGATTGCGATGCTTTCGAGCTAAGGAAAATGTAGTGACCAGCCATGAAGCTGTAGCTTATCATCACTCTCTTTCTTTTGATATGTCGCTATCACTACGTATATTCCATGCGTACCTAACCTATGTAGATAGACGGGAGGGAATGCTTGTCCCAGAAATACATATCTGGTGGAAACGTTTGCTGCAAGGTTTTACGCGAGCTCGCAGTGTATAATGGTGGGGTATTGCATACATAACGCTACTGTAGAACTCGGTCATCATTATCAATCAGTATCGTACGTATGTGTACTTGAGCGACTTGAACAACGAACAGATCAGCTCTATCAAGACAACCTTAGGTTGGTCACAAAGAAAGGGATTCAGTTTCTATGGGCCTTATTTAGTCGAGACTTGAGATTTGCTCGGGTCCTTTTCACTTAATCCAATCTGCTAGCTCCCTTCAGCACTTGCTACAGGTACCTAAGGTACCTAACCTACAGGTTCCACTGTCCAGACACTTAACGTAGGGGACTAGGTAACCTAGAGAACGAGGAAGATGCGTGGGTAAGTGGATCATTAATCGTTGCTGAGCCACTTCCTCACCCTGATCCCTGAAAGTTCTCACTCAGCCCTTTTTTGCTTGCCCGGCTTGCATATTATGCATCAGTACCTGCAACTAAGCACATAAGCACATACACTGTACGGCCTCTATCGTGGGCAGGTTTTCCCACTCAAGTCACGGTCTCGTCCCACCCACCCAAACACCCAGACACCCAGACGCCCTTCCAATCACCTCGACTCTCCAAGTCGATTTTCCGAACTTCAACTCCGTCACAGGTACTGGCATTGGCACTGCCACCGAGCCAACATAACCTGTTTCTGCCATTTGCAGCGCTATCGTTCCGATCGCCTTTAGTCACTCGTTTCTGGAAAGCGTGTTAGGTTGACGATATTCGATATTGCAACAACTACAACATCTACGACACTCCAATACTTCAACAGTCAAGGGGGATATTTCGAGAGTCGGCATTCATCGAGTTAGGTAGCGAGCAGCATTGCATCTGCATCACGGAGAAACAAAACCACGACTTTGGTTGGAAGGCCCCGATCTATCTACATGTCGCCGCCGTCGATATCTTCTTATTCCAATTGCCGACCTTCACATACGCAAGCAGATTGCCGCATCCTTTGAATTTCGACTCCAATACTTCGATCGATCGCAAGCGCTCACTTCTTTGGCGTCGCGACTCACTCGAGTCGGCGCGCTGCTAAGCCGTCATCATGTTGCGACCAGCTACACCTCTGATGGTGCTGCTGTTCGCAGCATTTGCCATGCTACTACTCGCAGTCCTATCGACTCCTATCATCTCGGCTATCCCTCTAGGCACATATAAAGGCGTGGATTTTGGGGTGTTTGGGTGGTGCAACAGTAATACCAATAAGTGCAGCCCAATAGAGATCGGTTATGACACATGTATGTTTGCCTCTATGCCATTTTGCATTACGGAGAGCCATTCGGGCGGTTATTGACATTTTCCTTTGCAGCACAATTGTACAGTGCCGTGGATTCGGCCACCTTTGATCTTCCCGCCACAACTAGGACTACGCTTTCCGCTATCCTCGTCGTTCATCCCGTTGCGTGCCTCCTCACGTTGGTAATGCTGGTGCTCGCTTTCGTGGCTCATTTTCATTCTCCTTCCCATTCCTCGCGTTACTTGTTACTACTTTTCATCTTTAGCATCATTACGCTTCTAGTATGCCTTCTCGCCTTCTTAATCGACGTTCTACTTTTCGTTCCCCACATGGCCTGGGGCTCCTACATTGTCCTGGCTGCCACAATTCTCGTCTTCCTAAGTTTTATTGTATCTTGTGCTATGCGCCGCACTCTTGTAAATAGGAAGGCGAGAAAGAGACGCATTGCAGAGAATGCCGAGATGAGCGGGGAAAACTACTACAACCGCCGACGAGAAGAGGATGAGGCTGTTGCTGCTTCATCTGCTTTACAACCAACCGTTCCTGTTGTCAGTGGTGCAAATGGACCAAGCGACAAGATGGGTTCGTTTACCACTTATGAAAAACGGGATGACCGCAGTAGTGACGAGCATGTGCCTTTAACTGCAATGACTCCATCAGACCGATCTCCGAATCATGTACCTGCCGATACCAATATGTCGGGCTCTACATACAACGCACCGCAACGCTCAGTTTCTAGCACCTCAGCTCCAAGGGACCAGTATGGCAACCCGATAGATCAGTCGCAGGATGCTTATAACATGCGAAGGGGACCGTCTTCTGAACGAATGAGCGCAAGAGGTCGTGGTGCCCCACCGGCCGGTTATAGAGGACGAGGAGG
Organism: Hypoxylon sp. FL1150; assembly: GCA_022495205.1. NCBI lineage: Eukaryota > Fungi > Ascomycota > Sordariomycetes > Xylariales > Hypoxylaceae > Hypoxylon > Hypoxylon sp. FL1150. The sequence continues at coordinate 25,982 of MU376308.1, read as the reverse complement.
TTACGGCAGAGGAGGGCATGGAGGACCATATGGGTCACCTCAAGGTGGAAGAGGTGGATATGGCCCATCGCCAAACGGGAGAGGCGGATATGGTCCACCGGGCCGCGGTGGGTACGGTCCACCTCCAAACGGACGAGGAGGTTACGGACAGCGGGGAGGGTACGGCCCCGCCGGTGGAATGATGAGAGGTGGGAGAACTCCCCCACCAACATATCCCGGCGGCGGACCGTACGACCGGAGACCATCCCCTGCCAATGGCTATGGAGATTACGGGCAAGCGCGGCAAGCCTCTCCCGCACCAGGTGGTCCCTATGGGATGGAGCCTTCCATTCCTAACGGCCCATCAGGATCAACCGGAGCAGGTGGCTTTGCAGCATATAACCCTGACCGTAATAGTGAGCTGCCTAGAGCAGAGTCTCCTCCCCCGTTACCGGGCATCGATGATGCACACGAAGTGCCAGTGGGTCAGGCAGTAGAGATGAACGCTTCTACAGGAAGCCCTGCGCACGCGCCTCGAGGTTTTGGCCATTTCAATAACCAGCTCAGAGACAGCGATGCTGACGTGGCAGGCATGCTAGCACTGCAGCAGGCCAGGACTTCAGCGCAACGACACGACACTTATATGAGCGAAGGAAGTAAATACAGTGAAGACGAGTAAGTCGGGTTATATCTCAATGTCTTCTCTTTCTAACTTGTATAGTCAATATCAACCGCCACGACAAGCGTGGAATCAGGGACCTGGTCGCTCTTCTCCCGGTGTTCCTTCGCCTCTCCAAGTTCCCGTCCGCCCTCAGGAAGTCAATGGCGGGACGCCGCCGCCGCCGCAGCAGCAACCAGCAGCCGCTGATGCAGGCAATTATTATGAAGATGTCGACCCCCGATTTACTGAGCCAACTGCAAGACCGCAGCAAGTATCCCGGGAAATTGGACCGGTGCAAAACTACGACGACGTACCACCTCAACCTAGGAGTCCAGCGATTTCCGAGCAGTCAGCCTTCACTTCTGTCTCACAACGGGGTATAAACCCTCGCTGGAATCCACCGCCTCGTCAAGGCTACAATCAACTGATGCCCCCGCGAAAGCCGGTCGGCCGAAACGAAGTGAATGTTCTTAATAGTAACCCTGACTTTCAGCTGCCATCGAGCCGTGGAGGACCCAGTCCAGGAAGAGGAGGAGGTGGTATGATACCTGGGAGCGCGTACCCAGGCATTTAAGAACACATACTCGCCCACTCCTTTTCGTTACCAAAAAGCTATACAACTGGCTTTCTACTCTCATCTTTAAGCATGCCATTACTGGCTATAAATTTCAAGATATTTGGCCGCAATCCAAATGCCTTGCCAATCTCAAGACCCAACACCCGATTATACAGTCGACTTCACTTTTCCTATTTTCTTTTCCAATATACCCACATACGTACATGACCCTTCTCTTCGACCCTTGACTCCTTTGACTCGACTTGAGATCGGAAACGCAAGTCTTCTGGAACAGCATACTGCGATTCAAAGATAGGAAATACCTATCATTCACGACCCTCTAACTTGGTCACTTACCGGATTGATCAAAGGCAGTCATGGTCATTTTCTCTTCTATATAGTCTTCGGGCTACAGCTGAAGACCCAGTCTCTACCGCCATTGGTTGAAATGGGAGCTTGGAGGCCGAAAAATAAAAACGCGATACAGGATGGCAATCCGAGGGAACGGACCATCCATCAAGAACCATCGGTTAATGCCTAGGGGGGAAGGAGTTTTGTGTATTACGGCAAACGCACTTCGTTTTGCGGCTGGTCTATGTACGGGTAGCTAAGATGCTAATTCGGGAAGGCAATCAATTTGCCTTCTGCTGCGCTATGAACAATAATAATGTTCGGAATAAGGACGAGTGATGATGACTATGCTCATACCGAATGCGATGTAACTTCTTGTGATCCTGTACATGCATCTTTGCCGCCGGCAAGAAATGAATCAAGTACGATGACGGATGACAAGTCAAGAGTCTCCTCTTAGCATGCGGGTTTCGCTTGCGCGCTTACAGCTTATACGACGTAGAATGTCCAGCTGCGTGTAGTAAGCACGTGTCGGGTAGTGCCGCGTTAGCGATACATAAGACGCAGAAGCATACTAGACGCAAGGCGCAGATCGAAGAGTAGTATTAGTAGTAGCCCGGATACCACCTACGCCCGCAAATGCTACGCTCTCCTAGCTGTACTGCTGCGGGCAACGGAGTATGTGGCGGCTCCCCGGACCATCTGGATCTACGTGGAGATACACGTTTGGTAATTACCTACCTACATCTATATTACCAATATGGCAGCTGTCATTCTTGCCATTTCTTCTCCTGCATGTTAGGTCGATGACTCGATCGTTATGTAAGAGTACTGTAAGTTGGGGATGCGATCTAAGTTGGAGACCTGAGCCGCGCTAATGCGCGCTCGTGTATGAACCTAGGTATGGAGTAGTAGGTAACCTGCCTCCCCGGGCTACATTGACGGGGGCCCGGTGCATATTAGTCGGTGTATCTTTCTTGTGAGGCTGAAATGATGAGTTATAAGTTATGGTTCTTGGGCTCCCTGTGTATACAGTGCTAGATGTACAGTTTATTACCTTCCTAAATCATCTGATACTTGGGATGAGAGGGATACATCGGTCTGATATGCTTAAAATGCTGCTTAGTTGGAATATGGTTGGATTATTAATGCTTGGTAAGTAGGTAGATACCTAACATATGTGATTACACACCTCTACTAACCATATCCATATCGAGAGCAATGAGTAAAGATGCCGTTTTCAAACAGCTAGCTGTGCCGGGGAAAGCTGCATAAGACGCTATGAAAAAATCTTTCTGGTGAAACACGATTATGGATACTGAGACTGGCTAAGGTCAAGGAGGGACGATAGCAGTTTAGAAGCAGCTCTATCAAGGTACGTGGATCGCGTAATCTCACGTACTTTACACGAAAACATGAAGATTTTGAGTTGTGGTATGCATGGAATATAGTCAGCTGTCAAAATAGGTACCTATTGTATACTATTTGCTATGGAATTGCCAGCCTTCTAAACTTGGTGACTCTAGATTGACATAGTGGAAGTTGCATTTTCAAAAGTTTCTGGCTTGTAAAGGAATACGACCTCTTCACAGTAGTACAAGATTAAATAATAGTATGAAATGGCATTTGTATATCCGAAAGACTAGGTATCGGTATGTTTAAATGGGCTGGGATGGAAAACTTCGTGAACATACTAAAACACAGCTAAGTCATCACGGGTGTGTATTATGTTACTATACATCCAACCCTTGAAAAGGCTTAGATTCTGATCCTGCTTGGGGGTAACAGTGTATATAAACCTCATGTCTAGAGTTCCATTTGTACTGTCTCGAAAGTGATCTTCGCGGCCATTCAACATGTGGTTAAGATACACGAGACTGCGGTTACACGAGATTGGTTAGGCAAAAACTCGCTATTGACAGCACATTGACGACGAGTCCGACAACAAAGCCAATCAAAGTCACCCTGATTGCCCTAGCCAATAGAAATAAAGGACAGAACCTAAAGCCCTCAGAAGCTGCAATTTACCTAGGGTTTTTATACAATTGTATCAGAACCAGGCTTGGGACCGATTGGAACAGCAAGCTATGAACACAATATGATTCAAAGAATCCACGTTGTGCCAGAAGGTGCAACTTTCTCAACTCCTACGATTACCGGACAGGCACCCCCTGATGCAAACGTGCCATTTGATAGCAATCCTATGGCCACAGGCAATCTAGCAGCAGCTCAGCTCTCTATCACTACCCTTTTTATAGAGGAGTTGTGGAGGACTCTTGGCAAAAATAGGGATGGTATTAAAAGTTTCATTCGATCAGTAATTGGCTGGTAGATGCTTCGACAAAGAGTAAAGCCGGACATCGCAAAGGTGAAATCATATTTGGGGTTATTACTCGCTGATACGAAGAATATAAAACTGGGAAAATATCGTATTGGGGTAAAACTTGATGGTAATGCGGTATGGTTTTGGGGTGTGATCAGATTCCATGTTAAATTTGATTATGTATCAAAGCTTGCCCTTCATCGAAAGTTATCTGATAAAGATCTGAAGCGCATGGAGAGAGAGGAGACAGTGTGCCAGATTGGCTCTTCTGGTTGGGTTCGTGTTCGACGCCGTCTTGCCTGATATTTAGCTTCGAAGCTTTGATGTCATAACATGACCAAAAGCAAGTATGAGGTAAACAGATGGTATATGGTAAGATGGTCACTCGAAACACGAAACTGGAAGTGTTAGATTTGAGAACCCTTGTCTTTTGTATTTGGATAGGATAACTGCTAGGATGGTTACCTGATAAGAGCGCTTTGGACATATTGGTCTTGGAGGTCAGTGAGTACACATATGAAAGAGCGAATATGGCTTCAGTAGAATGACTGATTATCCGTCGTCGAATAGAGGAGTGCAGGCCGTTTGTGAATATTCGTCGTTACACCCCTTACCCAGGTGCCTCGAGCTTAAAACTCATCCCTGGTGTGGATAGATAGTTGATTCACGTGCATGTATGAGCATCTCCTTTGGCATTTGGTATATTTTTGTCATTCCTCTAGGCATTGCCTATGTCCATCCATACCTTGCCATGCACAGGAGATTTCGATTCCCTGGCCACGCGAAAGATAACCCCTAATGCAATGAGAAAAGAGCAACCGGCAGAACCCAGAACACCACCACCCGAAACTTCGCTTCCCTTAGATAGTCGTCTCGTACGGGATGGGAGTTACCGTCTCGGGGAAGTTGTCCTTCATCGATACGGTGTGCGCCTCGCGGGGCTGGACAGCTTGTCGCTTGACGGTGACGGTGGTGCCCTCGTCCTTGGCCTTCTTCTTCAGCTCGGCGTTCTTCTTGACGCGCTTGATGAAGTCTTCTCTTGATCGCGACCGGCTGATGTGCTCGATACGGAGGTTGACACGCTTTTCGATGTACCGGTGCTTCACCTTCTTGTAGATGATGACACCGACGGCGGTCTTGGTGACGTTGTAGACGACACCGGTCTTGCCGTGGTAGACCTTGTGAGGCATACTATTCCCTCCAAGTTAGCCCCAGTCCTTGAATGACAATCCATGCTATCGCCTTTGCCAAATTCGCAGTCTTCGTGTGTCTGGATTCGGTTCCGGGCCGATCGCATTCGTGGAAGTTGGAATTGCCTTACCCCTTCTGCACAGCACCATTTGCCTTGATGTCAACGATATCGCCAACCCTGCCCAGTTGTCAATTATTCTGCCTCGCCTGGGATATTCGGTGTCGAAGCATACTTGTACTGTTGTAGGTACGTGGACAGACGGATCATGCCCTTCTGGCGGAAGTTTCTGGAGAAGGCATACTACAGGACTGTCAGTCAAAACTTCCTCACGAATTCGAAATGGATGAGATCGCAAACGTACGCGAGTGCCAGCGCGGAGACCTGCAGCGTGACCCATCTTGCCGGTGTTGTGGTGTGGTGAGGGTTATGGGTTGTTGGTGAATGAGGTTGAATTGGTTTCTCTCGCCTCTCGCGAAGAAATCCGTCAGGGCTAACAAGAAATTCGCTTAAGGAGTAATTTTTGGGCGCCTTGTCAGTTCCAAGGTTGTGGACTTTGCGAGTGGCACCCGCCGCTCTGCTGCCAATTAAGCGAGGGGCACCTTTGTCCACCTTAGGCTTAGTGTCCCAAATGCCCTACTCCAGTCCACAAACCCACTTTTTCCTTTCGCTGCTTTGACCTGAGTTTTGACCTAAGCCGCCCTTCCACTTTTTCCCTAATTATCATTTCGCGAATCCCACGACATCCTCAATCCCTCTTTCCCTTCCATCACCTAACGACAAGACAATCGAGTCGCAACCATGGCGCCTTTGTCTTACTCCAAGACCGCAAAGGTCCCCCGTCGCCCCTTCGAGGCCGCCCGTCTGTCAGTATTCACCGGCCACTGAGCAAGAGCTTGTCTCTGCTCAAGTCGTGAGAGTAAAAAACTGACAAGGTCGCCTTCATAGTGATTCCGAGTTGAAGCTCGTTGGAGAGTACGGTCTACGCAACAAGCGTGAGGTCTGGCGTGTCCAGCTTACTCTGTCCAAGATTCGTCGTGCTGCCCGGTATGTCCTCTTTGTCGGTTTTAAATCTCTGCATGTCCTGTGCCATAAAATATACTAATTGGTATCGCGTGCGCAGTCAGCTTCTTACCCTCGACGAGAAGGACCCCAAACGTCTCTTCGAAGGCAATGCCCTCATTCGCCGTCTGGTCCGTGTCGGTGTGCTCGACGAGTCCCGCATGAAGCTCGATTACGTCCTTGCCCTCAAGGTCGAAGATTTCTTGGAGCGCCGTCTCCAGACTTGTGTCTATAAGCTCGGTCTTGCCAAGTCTATCCACCACGCCCGTGTCCTGATCCGCCAGCGCCACATCCGCGTCGGCAAGCAGATCGTCAACGTCCCTTCGTTCATCGTCCGTCTCGACTCCCAGAAGCACATCGACTTCTCCCTGACCTCGCCGTTTGGTGGCGGCCGCCCCGGCCGTGTCCGGAGAAAGAAGGCCAAGGCGTCCGAGAAGAAGGACGACGGCGATGAGGAAGAGGAAGAGGAGTAAATGCATCGCCTCCAATGATTATTACGTATGGATAGCTTTGCTGTGGTGGTGGGAAAAATGGATCTCATTATGGGTATATGACACAAGATCATAACCCACGGCGTTAGGCCACGGGAAACGGAATGCATGAACAACTTTTCACCACCAGCGTTCTTTTTCAAGTGATGGACTGCATTGAGTGACTTGACTAATTTTTCAATTCATATTGCGTAACAATCGCCTGGTGAAGTTATCTGATGACTACCGGACTAATTCATCGTTCCCCAAGAACTTTGCCATAGGATCGTCCGCCGCTGCTCGTTTCCTTCGATACTCATCCAACTCCTTTTCTGACACGCCGCCCATCATTTCTTCCCGTGACCGTTTAACGCCTGCTTGCTGTGCCGGCTCCTTGGCTTCTTCATCTGTCTTTTCCTCAATTTCCTGTTCTTCCTCCCGACCTGATGCCTCTTCTATCAGATTGGCACCCGTCCTTTGCTTCTCGGCAGCTTCCCAAGCCTCCTTGCCCTCCTCGCCCGTACAGTAGCTATTTCTGACGAAGGAGTGGCAGCACGCGTAGCCCCACTTGAAATTGGACCACCAGCTGCCCCAGACGGATGTGTGGTTGTTGACGTGGACGTCCTCGGCGTACTTGGACTTGGCCGAGGCCCGCGGCGCGCCCTTGATTAAGCCGCTCTCGTCGTACTCGACAAACTGCTCCGACTCCGTCACGGCGGCCTCGCGCAGCGCCGCCGGCATCACGTGCTGGTCGCCGCCGTACTTGTCCTGCAGCGCCTTCAGCCGCGCCGCCTTCTTCTTCTCCGCGTCTTCTTGCTCCTTCTTGCGGTAGAATTCTCCTGCTGTCGGGTTCGCTTGCATGTGCTGGCTCGTGTCGCCGCTCTTCTCTTGCTTCTCCCACGCGTACTTCTGCGCCCGCTCAAACTCGGCCGCGTCGCCTGCTGCCCGTAGGAAGCCTTCCTCCGCAAATAGTTGCGCGGCCTTGTCGGCTGTGGCTCCCGCGTCTACCATCGTGCGCGTTTTTGGGTCGTATTTGGCGGACTCAAGGTCTAGGTTTAGTAGGTATTTGGCCGTGTCCTCTCGTATTCGCAGCTGCCTCGTCGCTGTGCTCTGATGCCGTCCCATGTCGGACTCTTCGGCGTACTTCTCGCCCGAATTCTGATTATCCTCTTCCCCTTCGCCCTCCCCATCCTCTCCCTTGTCCTTGGTCTCGGCCACCACCAAGCCTCGCAGCTCGTCGAGCTGTTTGTAGCGCTCGACCACGTGCCGGTACTCCTTGGGATCGTACCCGTTCCAGCGGTCGCGCTTGGCGTCCCAGCCCAACTGGACGTCCTGCACGACCTCGTCGGCCTGGATATCCCGTCCGGTGTACTTAGCGCCCTTCGCGCGCGGTCGTTGTAAGCAATCTTTCGCCTTGTGCGTCATGGCGCCGCAGTTCTCACACGCACCCTTGCGGTACTTGGTCGCAGCCGGCCCCAGCTTCTTGCCGCGGTCGTACCACTTCGACTGGTCGTCCTTGCTTTTGTGCAGCCGCTGGTGCTCCAGGTAGTCCGACTGGTCGTCGCCTTCCTCGCCCGCGTAGAACGGCCGCTTGCTGATGAAGGACGGGATGTAGATGTTCTCCTCCTTCGAGGCTGCGGACGCCTTGGAGTCGTTGCGCCGCGACGGCGGCGGCGGCGGAGGCATTTTGGATATGAGGTTTCAGATATAGGCGGAGAAGAGAAGTTGCCTACCGGACTGATATGGAGAGGAGGACCCGACGATGCGTGGTCGCAGGAATACAGAGATAATTACTTGAAGAAATGAGGTTTGATCTTATTCGATAGCAGCCGACTCGCTTATGGAGATAACTATATACCGGATACTGAATAAGCCATCCATGCATCTACCGGGGACGGGATCCACGCCACATGACAGCGCGTCACGCTAAGCTGGATCTCTCTAAGCCAAACGCGTTCACTTAATGGACCGCGCCTAAGGAACTCCGAATGAGTCCGAGAGTGATATTCCGTGTTTTGTTGAGTAATTCAACTTTCATAATCTTACTTTATGCGAGTTCATCTACCGTTATCCATGTCTTTGCAAAGCGGTCAGACCCTTCCGCGTATAGATCGCCATGGATGTGTTCCGCGTGCGGCTGAACTGCATAGACCATTATCAGGCTATCCCTACCAAATATGACCCGCAGCTTCGCAATAATATCCGTCCCTCCCAATTGAGCAAAGAGCCCAGGGTACCTGTCATCAGGGTTTTCGGGTCGACGGAAACGGGCCAGAAGGTATGCGCTCATATTCATGGCGCGTTTCCCTACCTCTATATCGAGTATGATGGGAATTTGCTTCCTGCTAATGGTAAGGCGTCTTTACGCCCTGTATAGCTTTCGGTGTTGACTTATCGTCTTAGCTGGTGCTTATATCTACCGGCTTCATCTTTCTATTGATCATGCCTTGGCCGTAAGCTACCGTCGCAATGCCTATGATGGCAAGAGCAAATATGTGGCCAGGATTACCCTCGTCAAAGGCATACCCTTCTATGGATACCACGTTGGCTACCGATATTACCTCAAGATCTACATGCTCAACCCTCTAGTAATGACCCGACTTGCAGAGCTGCTTCAGCAAGGGGTTATTATGAAACGGAAATTCCAGCCTTACGAGGCGCATCTGCAATACTTGCTGCAGTTCATGACCGACTACAACCTTTATGGCTGTGGATATATTGAATCTCAAAAGGCTTGTTTTAGGGCTCCTGTCCCCAACTACGAGGATGGCATGGATTCAGCCCATTTATGGCATACCCAGTCAGTACCTCCATCATTTATCACCGACGAGGCTACAGATCTCCCTCGTGCCAGTCACTGCTCCATCGAGGTCGACCTATGCGTCCAGGACATCCTCAACCGACACGAGATCAAAGAGAGACAGCTTCACCACGATTTCGTTGAGAGAAAGCATCCCCTGCCTTCAGATATGAAACTCGTGCACAGCATGGCTGGACTCTGGAAAGACGAGGCAAAACGCCGTAAACGAAGAATGCTTGGTCATACACCAGCATCAGGAAGTAGCCCATTTCCTCCTGAAGCCCTGGTGTCTATGTCTGCCGACCCACGTAATTCACAACCCCCTGGATGGATTCACGAGGAGGAATATAGAGATCAAATGCAGGAATTGATACAGCAAGAACAGGAGCAGAGTGACGGCAACAAAGTCACGTTCGATACATTCATGCAAAAGACACCGCTGGAGTCAACGATTAATACGATTCTGCAATCGGTAGAGGACCTGTACCCCGATCGCCTCGATTCGGCGCTTGGTGTAGCAAGCCAAATCTACGAGGATGATCAGAACCCTGCTGGTAGCATTATAGTGGACGACGACCGCATTCTTAACATTGGATTGGACGATGATGGAGTCTTTCCGGAAGACTCAGACGAGCAAATCGTCACCAAGCCAGAATTGCCGAAGGGGAAGGAGGTTGTGGACACCAAGAAGACATACAATGCCAACTTAACGAATGCGGGAAAGTTGCCGAACGTCGCTATTGGGAGTAACGGTAATCGCCGCAATAGTTTTTGGCCGCTGGATTTATGTACCAGTTTGGACAAGGAGAAGATTTTGGACATCAACGGCGTGTGTCACAGCTGTCTACGCGAGAAGGGTTGGCCACATATACCAGTCCTAGATGCTCTACTGGGTGCGGCGAAGGGGCAAGGGTTGGTGAGCAGGGCTCCTCGGAAAATGCCACCTACCCAATTAATCAGGACCGTAAAACGCTCGGCATCACTGTTGGAAAAACTCAAAGCGAAGCGCCTCCGAGTAGAATTTGCTTCTACGGTGGCGGAGAGGAAAAGTGCGATGAAGAAGCCAACAGAGGACATGAAACGGTCAGGCCACCAAGAAATACGGGCGACATCTTCTCAAACCAAACAGTCGAGACCAAAAAAACACTCTGCAGGACTTGGAAGCCAAGTTCTCAATTTTCCAGTTGTCAAAAACCCTAACGATCCGAGCACGCGGCTACGATTGAGCCAACAGACGGGCTCCCAGCAAAGTGAAAACAGCCAGCGTGGGAAGCACGTCATATTTGGTCCATGGACCTCTACGGAATATATAGCTGCTCGGGGCTCAACACCACATACGGGCAAAGCGGAATCCGACAGCCTAATGTTGAGCATGACGAAGGATCGTATAAGTCCTATCGATATTGGCTGCGCCCCTCGACCACGGGCGAATTTCTTCGTGCTTAATCATCCCCCGCCCTCGGCCGAAGAAGTTCTCTCGTCCTTCGACAGTCTGGGTCGACCTAACGTCATATACCGAGATGCGTTCTATAGTAACGATAGAGATGTACCACAAAGAGTCCGAGAGTACGCAGGCCAGGAGTTCCGCCTTGAAGGCAATACTCTTCCCTACCTCCCCAATTTCGATCCGACAGGGGCATCTCTAGCCAATTTCGGCAGAAAACCCGACCAACCTTATGACGCGAATAGGGATGAGCAGATTTATGAGAGGTTGCGCCGGGAATGTTCACTGAGGAGCTGGGAAATCGCCGAACCTCCACCTAGTTTTGATGAGGTACAAACTTGGTGGAAGGGAACACAGGATAGAACAAGCGACCCTCAAGAACCTGTAATAAGTCTTCATGATCCCGAGCTTAAGCAATACATATCCCAAATTGACGGGCCTACTCCAAGAAATAAGCACGGATTTAAATATTCCCAGAAAAAGAAATCAACAAGCGTCCAGCACGAAGCTCAGTATATGAGCACAATGAGCCTGGAAGTACATGTTAACACAAGGGGCAAGCTCCTCCCGAATCCCGAAGAAGACGAGGTGCAATGCATTTTCTGGTGTTCCAAGTCGGATGAGAACTTTGCCACCAGCGACAATGCGTCTCTAGCAGTTCAGTCCGGTATTATCGTTCTCTCTGAAGACGGCTCACTGGCTCGGAAGATGCAGAGGCAGAGCCCGGCTTTGACTGAGATCGTCGAGGAAGGATCCGAGCTTGATTTGATGGTCAGGATGGTTGAGATTGTCAGGACACACGATCCAGACATTCTAACTGGGTACGAGGTTCACGGCAGCTCATGGGGGTATCTCATTGAGCGAGCGAGATTGAAATACGATTATAATCTGTGCGATGAGTTCTCTCGAATGAAGAACCAATCGTTCGGACGCTTTGGGAAAGAAGCTGATCGATGGGGCTTCAATACTACATCGACAATCCGAGTTTCAGGAAGGCACATGATTAATATTTGGCGAGCTATGCGGTCGGAGCTTACTCTCCTCCAATACACAATGGAAAATGTCGTTTGGCATTTGTTACATCGACGAATCCCGCATTATCCCTGGCGTACTTTGACAGGATGGTATGTCGAGGGCAAGCATAGAGACCTCAGCAAGCTCCTTCGATACTACACGACCCGTACGAAACTCGATATAGAAATCCTCGAAGCAAACGAACTCATCCCGCGAACTAGCGAGCAGGCACGGCTATTAGGAGTCGACTTCTTTTCCGTCTTCTCTCGCGGTTCTCAATTCAAAGTTGAGTCGATCATGTTCAGAATCGCGAAGCCAGAAGATTTTGTGCTTGTCTCGCCCAACAGGAAGCAGGTCGGGAGCCAAAACGCGCTCGAGTGTCTCCCTCTCGTCATGGAACCTCAAAGCGCGTTCTACAATAGCCCGCTGGTGGTCCTGGACTTCCAAAGTCTGTATCCCAGTGTCATGATCGCCTACAACTACTGCTACTCGACCTTTCTTGGTCGGATCGTCAACTGGAGAGGCACGAATAAGATGGGGTTTGCGAATTATCAACGGCAAGAGGGACTGTTGGAGTTACTCAAAGACCACATCAACATAGCCCCTAACGGCATGATGTACTGCAAGTCAGAGATCAGAAAGTCCTTACTGGCGAAGATGCTGACAGAAATCCTGGAAACGCGAGTAATGGTGAAAAGCGGGATGAAGCAAGATAAAGATGACAAGACTCTGCAACAACTTCTCAACAACAGACAGCTTGCCTTGAAGTTACTCGCGAACGTCACGTACGGATACACGTCGGCATCTTTCTCGGGTCGCATGCCCTGCTCCGAAATCGCGGATAGCATTGTGCAAACCGGGCGCGAGACACTCGAAAGAGCGATTGCCTTGATCCACTCGGTAGGGAAGTGGAAAGCAGAAGTCGTTTATGGCGACACCGACAGTCTATTTATCTATCTCCCGGGTAGGACTAAAAACCAAGCATTCGATATTGGCAACGAGATTGCCAAAGCGGTTACAGATATGAATCCTAGGCCAATCAAGCTTAAGTTCGAGAAAGTCTACCACCCCTGTGTATTACTTGCGAAAAAGCGCTACGTTGGCTATAAGTATGAGAGCAAGGACCAGGTCAAGCCAAACTTTGACGCCAAGGGTATTGAGACCGTTAGAAGAGACGGAACGCCTGCCGAACAGATGATCGAAGAAAAGGCACTCAAGATCCTTTTCGAGACAGCCGACCTTAGCCAAGTCAAATCCTATTTCCTGAAGCAATGCGAGAAGATCATGCGCGGGGCGGTTTCAATACAAGACTTTAGCTTCGCAAGGGAAGTAAAGCTGGGGACCTACAGCGAACGGGGACCGCCTCCGCCTGGCGCTCTAATAAGCACGAAGAAGATGCTTGAAGATGCTCGAGCGGAGCCCCAGTATGGCGAACGGGTGCCCTACGTTGTCATTTCAGGGGCGCCCGGCGCACGTCTTATTGATCGCTGTGTGGCGCCCGAGGAACTACTGAGCAATCCGCACCTACAACTGGACTCGGAGTATTATATCTCCAAGAACCTTATCCCACCGCTCGAGCGTATCTTCAACCTCGTCGGAGCTAACGTCCGGCAATGGTACGACGAGATGCCCAAGGTGCAGCGGATCCGGCGCGTCGACACGACGTCTTACGACGGCAAGAACCCCTTCATCAAGAAGATAACGCTGGAGTCGTACATGAAGGCCGCGGGCTGTCTGGTCTGCGGCTCGAAGATGACGAAAGACGAGACCGGCTCGTCGGTATGCGCGCGGTGTCGCCAGAACGCGCCGGCGTCGTTGCTGACGCTGCAGTCACAACTCAATGAAGAGGAGAAGAAGCTCAACGACGTGACCAAGATATGCCAGAGCTGCGCGGGGCTTGCGCCGCTGGATAGCGTGCCGTGCGATAGTAAGGACTGCCCCGTGTTCTATACGCGGATGAAGCAGGCGGCTCGCTACAGGTCGGAGAAGACTGTGGTGGAGGCGGCTATTGAGCAGCTCCTAGAGGGCGACGTTGAAATAGGAGAGTTGGGATGGTAAATGGTGGGGGGCATGCTGGATTAGGGGTGCATGGAGCTTGGAATGCATAGGGGTGTTCTGTGGTATCATTCTCATTTGCACTTTGACATGATATGTGTTCTGATATGCATAGGCGTTGGGGGGCGGATAGAGCTTGTCATAACCTAGATGTGTTCCATCCTATAGTAAGGGATGGCCTATACCTTTGAGGCTGCAATCGATAATTGGGTTGCTTTACAAATTACAGCACTCGAGAAATAAGAAACATTAGGTACCTTATATGCGTAGGTTATCGTCACATCGATTGTGCTAGATATCATCTGATCTCTCATTTTCGTGAATGAAAGCTGTCCACTTCCAGCTAACTGGTTTACAGTTGACCCCCTGAAATAGTGTTATCTTTTAATCCGTGCGACTATTTCATATACACCCTAGGTAGGTAGGTATACAACTAACTCTACGGAATACCAAAGGCTCCTAGGATATATACCTATTATAGAAGAAGTCTAAATACATTTTTTTCATTCTTAGGTAGATTGTACTCAAATGACAAATATATATAAATTGAAATCCAATTCCGATATGTATATTCCGTATCGCTATGAGATGCTATGGTGTTTTGTTTCGAAACTTGAATAATCCCTGTGTCGATTAGTACTCACACGGATACCGTATTTACATTAGGTATTTCAGGGGGTGAACTGTACAGATTACAGGGGTGTAATGCTAGGCTCTAGGTTAGCGCTTTGCGACACCTACGAAAGCCCCACGTGGCTCTTAAATAACTGCCTAGGTTACCTAAAGCTGAGCATTAACCACTGTGACGTTTTCCCCGGCCAAGCCGTTGTTACCCTTTAGGTAGCTTAGGTAGATACTTGCATGCATACATATGTATCTAAGCTTCATCCCGTACGAGCATCAAGCTCCTTGTTGCACACCTTGCATCTCACATCTCTGCATTTTGTATGTTGCATTGCATAGAATAGCAGCAAAACAAACCACCGTCGGAAACTCTCTTAGGTCGAAGAGAGAAGGAAATCAATGATCCATGATCGTCGAACTTCGGCCACAACCGCAGAGGTTAGTAGACTCGCAGTCTGCTAACCGCCACTTCAAGCCGGAGGTATGACTTGGACTGGTTTCCTCCTGACCTACCTTTTCGGTGGTGTCACCTTTATTCCGCTGGTCCTGATCGCCGTCTTATTCCACGCACACCTCACCTTTCCCACCCACGACGATAGCTTGCCTCGAGACAACCGGAATGACGCCGACAACATCGTACAACCGGGCGACGACATCACCGCTCTCCAGGAGGCCCAGAAAGAAGAATCGAAACAGCGACTACTTGCCGAGTCCGATACGGCGGCCGGCTACTTCGCTGTATGCAGAGAATATGTGCCGATGGGCATCAATGCCAAACCCATCGAGCGATCTACTCCTGTAGGGTCGACAACCGTCGCCGCGCCGAGCCAGAGCGTGTACCAGTCCATGTACAGAAGCATATTCGACAGGAAGCAGACTCCCGGCCCGCTAGATGAGCATAAGAGTGTCAGCCAACGACCAAAGAAGGCAGGGAATGTCTTCTATGTCGTATTAAGGTGCGTTGCTAGCCGTGTTTGTTTGTTTGTTTGTTTGTCATAGGTCTCGGGAAGGGTGGATGTGCTAACACCTGTATGAATGATAGACACGGACATCTAATGCTATTTGACGACGACGAACAACTCGAAGTCCGCCACGTTATCTCGCTAGCCCATCACGACATAAGCATCTACTCGGGAGGAGACAACACGCCCGAAGGTGAATTATTCATTAAACGAAACGCGTTATGCCTGAGCAGAAAGACAGATGGGAAAGAGCTGGCTCCCGACGTGCAGGTCTCAAAGCCATTTTATCTGTTCTCCGAAAACTGCTCCGCTAAGGAAGACTTCTACTTTGCATTACTGAGAAATCAGGAGCAGACCTTCGCCGGCCAAAATCTGGCACCGAAGCCCCAGCGATTCGAGGTCAAGAATATTATATCGCTGGTCCAGAAGCTGCACTCCACCGACGAACACCTGCACTCACGATGGCTCAATGCTTTTATTGGGAGAATATTCCTCGGCATCTACAAGACTAAGGATATCGAGAATCTTATTAGGGAAAAGATAACCAAGAAGATATCTCGAGTCCATCGACCCTCCTTCCTCTCCAGAATAACGATACAGAACATCAATACTGGGGACTCGGCTCCTTATTTCACAAACCTTCGACTGAAAGATTTTAGTGTAGAAGGGGAATGTGGGATGGAGGCCGACGTCAAGTATACGGGGAATTTCAGATTAGAGGTGGCAGCTACGGCACGGATTGATCTTGGATCCCGATTCAAAGCTCGCGAGGTAAATCTCGTGCTCGCCGTGGTGCTGAAGAAACTCGAAGGGCATGTCTTTTTCAAGATAAAGCCACCACCTAGCAACCGTATATGGTTCTCCTTCCAGTCCATGCCCAAGATGGAGATGACTATCGAACCCATCGTTAGTACAAGACAGATAACATATACAGTCATTCTACGGCAGATCGAGAATCGAATCAAGGAGGTGGTGGCCGAGACTTTGGTATCACCGTTCTGGGACGATATCCCATTTTTCAATACCGAGCACAAGGAATGGCGTGGAGGAATATTTGAGGGCGACGATTCGATTGTTCGCTCTCCCGACCACGAGGCTATAGCTGCACAGCTCGGACATGTAGACGAAGTTGGCCAGATTGAAGAGACTGGCAACATTCCACCCTCGGACCTGCCACCGGCGTTGGAGAAGAGTCACAGCGTGCCTGTTCTTGAGACGACGCAGACGCCTCAAACGCCACAGTCACAAGGATTTTGGAGTAGAAGGCTTAACTCGAAGAAGAGTCTGCTAAGCGACAACAGCCAGAGCCTTGCGTCCGCCTCAACGACTGCTCTTGACGCGAAGAGCCCACGAAGTTCTGCGTCGGATGTGTTAATGCCCGCTCGATCCGGGTCTATCTCAGCATCAAGCCCCGTCGTTAGCACCGATCGCGTACATGCTGATACGTTTAGGCCTTCATCGAGTCCTACTGAGCACGATTATGCAATTAACGCGATAGCAAATATCTCTGCCAAGTCGAAGAGCGGTTCACCGGCACACACGCCTCTGGGATCGCCTTCGAAGTCGACCTCGATCGCACCGGAGAGTAGCATCTCTGCGAGCTCGTCGTCTGCTTCTATCCCCGAAACACATGCTGGTGAGCACACGACGCCTACTGCAGAAGGAAGACGACAGACGGCTTCATCTACGGGTAGTTTTGACGGTGATGCTGCTGTACCTTTATCTCCAGGCCCATCAAGTAGTAGAAACTCTACCGCAAGCGGCACCGGGTCGATAGGCAGGGGTTTCTTTTCGCGGAAAGAGGCGACGCCTTCGCCGGCGCTTTCTGCAAGTGGAACGTCAGAGGGTAACAAGCGTAACACTTTAGCAGCCGTGTCTAACGCCGCTGCAACAGCGAAGCGGTGGGGCCTCAATGCAATACAGCGGCAGAGCGACCGAAACGGGCCGAACGGTAGGAAGTTGTCAGACCCTCCGGTCGACCTAAACCAGCCCATGGGGCGTGGCCAGCCACTGCCGCCACCTGGAACGCCACTCCCCGGGCCGGGCAAGAAGGCAACATCTCCGATGCCTAAGCGAAAACCCGTCGCTCCACCGCCTTCACTACCGCGTAAAAGCACCAGCAGCCTAAGCGAAGCAAAAGGCGAACGAAGGTCAGTACCACCGCCTCCGCTACCCTCCCGCCGGAGACGGGTGTCGCAGATCCACGTTGGAAACGAGGTCAGCAGCGAAGACAACGTCTTGGTAGTCGCGGCGCCGCTCGCGGACTCGGAGCCGAACAGTCCCCTCGTCCAGGGCGAGCACGGGAGCGGGAATGCGGCGCCCGCGTACGTTCAGCCGTGGGTCGAGGATGCGGAGGAGCTGGATGCGACTGGGAGCGAGGGCTTGAGCGAGACGACTACGGGAGGTAGCGAGGAGGAAATATTGGCGATGCCGGCGGAAGCGACAACAAATATGCGATCGGATGGACCGCCAGATCTGCCGCTGAGGAGAACGGCTACGGAGAGCGAAGAGGCGCTGTCGAAAGTACTAGAGGAGCGCCACCATGAAAGTCATAGAGAGCACCGTCAGAACCCGGTCGTCGTGGTAGAAGACGAAGATGATGACGAATATGCGAACTGGCTAGACAATCCAGAATTCGAGGCGTCTTCCGAGCCCGACGAAGTCCACGTGAGCGATATGAGCGCTAAGGCCATAGAGGCCGGACGCTAGATCCGCGGCGTATCGTTGACCGTAGCGTTGATGCGATATATCTACACCAGCTGCGCGCTGTTATGGCTTATTAAGCTGGCTATGCCGATCATTCGAGACGGATTTCGTCGTCGCGGCTCCCGAGATTCGATGTTAACCCTAGGGTGAACTGGGTTGGGGTTGGGTATATTAAATGGGAAGGGCGGCTTATTAGTAACACAGCGGAGCGGAGTTGGTAATGGAGTCCTGGAAATGGTAGTGTATTCTGTAGATATCTGGTTTTGAAATTTGTGTGTAGCGGTCAATGGTCAATGGCGAATACCCAATTACGGCTCGTTCTGAATGAGTTCTTTCGCCCCCGTGTGTGTCTTGTGCTCTATATGTACAATAGGAATGAATTGTGACTTGGAATAGACAAAGATGACGGTTCAGGCAATTATTGATTCAAAGACCTTGACGAAAGTACAATTGACTGGGCTGGGACGGGTCATGATAATAATGGAGAAGTTCAGCCAGATAGATGTAAACGTTGATTGAATGTATAGGATGGCTCCTTATGAATACCTCGATACTTAATTTCAAGATGAGTTGGAGCTCACGCATGTCGAGTCTCGTAGGATTCAGTTAGGCGATTTGACATGCATACGTACACCATGAGGTAGACATCGACTGATAGGATAGATTCGACTGATTTAGATGCCTGGTTGGGATTTTGACAAAGGGAACAGCATAACTACACCAAGACGCGCGGGTCTTGTCGAAGGCGATCCTGCCAGTTCTATCGACACACCCCTTCTTCTCCAATCTACGGCTCTCCTCGCAGTATCACCGTCTCGGTTATCCTTAAGTATGTGTATTCGGGTTCTAGGAGCTGCTTAGGTAGTCTTGTCCTTGTTGTGGAAGTTGACCTTGTCGTTCCAGCTGTTCGTAGTCAATTCGTTAGTAGCTTCTCTATTCATTCGCAGACTCGCATCATATCTCGGCCGTATATAGGGTATCGTAGGGCTCGGGAGGGGAGGAAGGGGAAGAGAAAACGTACAATAGGGTCTTGTCTCCGTCGCCCCAGGGGAAGTTCTTGGAGCGGATGTTCTGGTAGGGGTACTCGATGCGCTCTTCTAGCGGGGGCATGTGGGACCAGTGCTCCCAGTGCTCGGTCCACAGGTTGTACGCGTTGACGCCGGCGAGGATGAGGCAGGGGACGACGCCGCTGTGGTGCGGTATTTTGTTAGCTTTCTCTTTCTAGTCTCTTGCGATTATCATTAAATCCACTCGAGCCATATCATCGTATGCGAATGGACACCCTAGTCCTTTATATCGCATTCGGTCTCGCACTCGAAGTTGATACCCAGGGTCTCTCTCTCTGCTCGTCGTGGATCGGTTGAAGGGAATAGGATGGATGGGTCTTACTAGATGGAGATCTTGCGCCAGAGCTCTGTGAAAACGTTAGCATTCAAGTTTACTTCTCCCACACATTAAGAAGCCGGGAAAGCCCACCAGTCGTGGCAGCAGCGTGCTCCTTGACGGCCTGACGCTCCTTGATGAAAGCGTTCTCGGTCGAGGCAAAGCGGCGCTGGATGGCGGAGCGGACGGGGCTGTTGGCGGCGCGCAGCTGGGCCGTCAATCGCGGCGTCGCGCGGAGGACTGATCGTTGGAACATTTTGTCGTATGTATATGGGGAGGGGAGATGGTTCTGTCGTTTTCCGGTATTTCAGGTTTCGAGGTTCGAGGTTCGAGGTTCGAAGTTCGAGGTTCGAGGCTAGAGAATTGGATCTCGGCTGGGGATGGGTGGTCTGATTTCGATTGTCGAATGAGGTCAGGTTTGATTGGAAGCTAAGCCCAAAGCTTGCGGCTGCTCGGCAAATCTGCGGGGATATGGGAGAGCCGACAGGGGTGCCACAATGCCATGACGTAGATCACGGGATCTCGGGTCATCTTGGTGTCAGGATGTATCTGGGCGACGCCACTGACGAACGTCGCGACTTCCTCGCGCAACGGCACGTGTGGGGCAAACGGGTTGTTGCTGACGATTGACGTGCAAAAATGGCAACACGGAAGTATTGATGGGATGATGAAGTAGGAGTATCGAGTATCGGATTAATTGGTTTAGGAAAGGGCGTTTCTTACTTGTTCATCCTGGGACCCTTAGATTCCCGTCTCGCTCGATATCCATCTCTACCGAAATCCGAAATTCACCTTCTCAATACCAATACCTACCTAGGTACCTAATTTGCACCCATAAGCCACATAAGCCATAAGCAGTCGGCCAGGAGTTCCGTCGGTAGTGCAAGGGCACCCAACCATGAATGTCGCTCCTAGGATTATATTGAATCCGCCTTCGTACTCAACTGAATCTTGACACGATGGGCGTACGCATCACTTCGTGGAATGGTACGTTCTTTCTCAACCTACGTGCACCGTCTCCATCTTACTGATTTCGCGTGCAGTGAACGGCATTCGGTATGGTATCACATCTAACATGTCGCAAACATACCCACTCTAATCAGTTTATAGAAACCCATTTGGATATCAACCATGGAGGGAAAAGAGGACTTTCGAGGCCATGTTCGATATCCTCGAGGCCGACATAGTCGTTATGCAAGAAGCAAAGATCCAGCGCAAGGATCTACAAGATGACATGGTATTGGTGCCAGGCTGGGACGTTTACTTTAGCCTTCCAAAACACAAGAAAGGTATGGGACTGGTCCAGCTGCCCTACTACTAGTGGTGTATTCTAACACCGCGTACAGGCTATGCCGGCGTAGCAATCTACACTCGAAACTCGGTTTGCACGCCGATCAGGGCGGAAGAGGGCATTGTCGGGGTTTTAAGCCCGCCAAATTCTTCAACCACTTTCCGAGATCTTCCTCAAGACCAGCAAATAGGAGGTTATCCGCAGCCTGGTCAACTCATGGGGCTGGTTGACGACGTGACTCTCGACTCAGAGGGACGCTGCGTAATCCTCGAATTTCCTGCCTTCGTCCTAATTGGCACGTACAGCCCGGCGAATAGCGATGGGACCCGAGATGATTTCAGGCTAGGCTATCTCGATGCGCTAGATGTTCGAATACGCAACCTCATAGCCATGGGCAAGAGGGTCGTCCTGACTGGTGATCTCAATGTCATACGATCCCCTATTGACACATGCAACCTCGTCGACCGGCTAAGGAAAGAAGGAATGTCAGTCGAGGACTTCTTCTCCACTCCTTCCCGCCGTCTCTTCAACCAGCTCGTATTCGAAGGAGACGTGCTAGGCCCGAGAGACGAGAATAGGGAGAAGCCAGCACTATGGGATCTTGGCCGTCTCTTCCATCCTACTCGCGAGGGCATGTTTACATGCTGGGAAACCAAGAGAAACACGCGCCCTGCCAATAATGGCAGTCGAATTGACTACGTGCTGTGCAGTGATAATATGAAGGAGTGGTTCGCGGACTCAAACATCCAGGAGGGCCTAATGGGCTCTGACCACTGTCCGGTCTATGCAACCCTAAAGGACGCCGTTTCAGTTGATGGAAGAGAGGTGCATATCAAGGATATAATGAACCCTCCCGGCGTGTTTAAGGATGGCTCTCGGCTGCGAGAATGGACGGCCAAGGATCTCTTACCACTATCGGCAAAGCTTATTCCAGAGTTCAACCACCGACGAAGCATCAAGGATATGTTCTTCAAAAAACCAGCTGCTCCTAAGCCGACTGCAGTACCAACCAGCCAGCCATCAGAGAGCCCTACCAACATGACAACCAATGTCGACTCATCAGTTGATGAGAAGTCAGTCGACGCTCCAGCTTCTCAATCTGATTCCGTGACATCAGCGCCATCTCCAGCGAAAGCATCCCGTACTCTCAAGCGTACGCCTTCCAAAACCACGTCAACTAACAGACCACAGAAGAAGACGAAGGCAGCTTTGGCTAAAGAGCCCTCGTCTAAAGGGCAAAGCAGTCTAAGGGGTTTCTTCAAGCCTAAGACCACCGCAAGCCCGAGCATCAATACTGATATACAAGACGAGCCCGACCCAACCGGTGCACTCGATGGCACCTCGGATGTCGAAGTTTCTACAGGATTAAGTGACGATAAGCAGACGAAAGACGCGGTAGAAAAGGCCGACTCAGATATGGTGT
The DNA here is from genome assembly GCA_022495205.1 of Hypoxylon sp. FL1150. Classification (NCBI taxonomy): domain Eukaryota; kingdom Fungi; phylum Ascomycota; class Sordariomycetes; order Xylariales; family Hypoxylaceae; genus Hypoxylon; species Hypoxylon sp. FL1150. The sequence continues at coordinate 3,689 of MU376308.1, read as the reverse complement.
TTGACCCTATCGAAAATAAGAAATCCTGGTCTAAGATACTGGGCAAGAGAGTCATGCCCAAATGCGAGCACGGAGAGGACTGCATCAGCTTCACAACGAAGAAGCCGGGTGTTAACCAAGGTAAGCTGCTTCACCCCATGACTTTTTTGACAGGTCGTATTCGTATTCGATGCGATGCTAACCTACATTCCAGGCAGATCATTCTTCATCTGTGCCCGCCCGCTTGGACCGTCGGGTGAGAAGGAGAGGGGAACAGAGTGGCGCTGCGGAATGTTCATGTGGAGCAGCGACTGGACCGGCTTGCAGACAGGGTGAAAGCCGATCATGTGTGGGCTAGGTTCTCAATTCAACCTATCTGGCGCCCCTCACAATCCACGTTTCCCTTTCACACTCTGTGCCACATGATCAGGTAGGCATCTGAGCCTTGGAGGTAAAAGATCTAGCGAATTACTTGCCGAAGCTAGTCTGCTTGTGGTCGGTCATCGACGGGCGATGTTTTAGTTGCCCGGGGTTATATAGGTATGTGTAGCTGTCTATTTAGGTAGCTTTAATGGACAAATTCATGTCCTGCCCCCGAAGATGTCACGGTTCGAAACCAAGGTGCTCGGTATGTGTGAACTAAAGGGGTGGTGACTTGAGGTATAACTATCGATGCTCAAGGCCTTATACACATATCGTAAGCCTGATCATTCAAGATTCAGGGCCGCGTATCCTAACGCCCTACCCTCAATCTCCGACGATAGATAAGTCAATTGGTCAATCGGTCTTGTCCTAGCTACCACCTCCATATGAGTTTAATCGTCTGACAGGAATCATCCGATGGGTTCGAGTTGTCCGTATCGATCGTTGGCGGTTCGAAAGGAAAGCCAAGGAGCCAAGTGAACAATCACATCTAGCGTGTATCACTATGGCATCTTGGATATAGTCGACTGGCTTAGTGGAAGGATTGACTGTTGACTTGGCAACTGTTGAAATGTCTAACTATATGTCGACGAGCTTGGTTCGTTTGTTTCAACGGGCGATTTGTGAGTGAAGATTCGTAAAAACGCGGTGATGTTGATAGACGTATTCAGCTGGTCAATTTGAAACCCCCTTGATGGCAAAGGCTGTTAACGCGTTGGAGATTAGCTGAGAGAAATTGGCTGAGAGTAAGATGACTGGTTTATATTAGAGTAGTGCGCACCGGATGTTACGGCCCTTCAAGGAGACGTGGGATATGTCTGTGTGGTGATGAAGATCTGTATTGATGCATACTCATTCCATGCCTCTTTCGAGAAGTGTGACATCCGGCGCCCTCAACTCGACCATAGTCCAGTCATCCGAAGAATAACCCAGACACTAAAGTCTGAGGGTGTCCCTGTATGAAGTAGATAAATAAAACAGGAACCAATAAAAAGTGGAAAATAAAATTCGATTGATATGCCAGGAGAGCTCTAACTTAATGCCCAATTCCACCAAGGTACCTAGCTAGGGTATCGAGCAAGCCTGGAAAATTCAAGTCACTCGGCAAGACATTTACGAAGAATCTGACACTTTATTGGTGTAATAGTGAAATGTATGTAGTATCATAGTACCTAGACTATATTCTATATACCTTCACTATCTACCGAAAGCAAAAGCAGCCCCGCAACCGAATAACATGAGAAACCCATTCAGACACTCACCGATCAGCATTTCTCGCGACTAAGGAGATAATGTCAGCTTTATCCAGGGAAGTATGGTCTTATGGCTATTAATCTTCTCTTATGTTCTAACAAAGCTCCCGGCGAAAGTCGCTTGACTTTTGGGCCTTATAACGCGACTATTGCAACGCGATGACACTGGCAGTTACAGCCTTACCCTCGAACTCGCATCCGACGAAATCCCTCCCTACGCGATCCTTTCCCATACATAAGGACCAGATAAAGAAATCTTTACAGATCTAGTGAATACGCGAAATGAATGGCAGCAGAAGGCCAGCTACATTCATATTCGGTTCTGTGCCAAACAAGCAAGACAGCTGGCACGGGTTGGGATAATTCTGGATCGATACCCATGGCATTGATAAGTTAGATAGCATGCAGCTTCAGACGGCGATCGACGGCATGTTTCGGTGGTATCGAGATATGAATATATGCTACGTCTATCTATGATGTCTCTAGCTCCGACAGATATCGTTGATTTATCTGCACTTAGATCGATTGAGTTGAGACCTCTTAGATCGATTGTTACTCCTCCTGGCGCATTGTTCGAATTGGCAATCCACATATGCCCCCCAGATCGAATGGCGAACTCGCAGGCGTCGCCAGGGCCATCCGATGTTAGTGATTTGACTACGGCTGAGACGTCACTGGCAGTCTGCGGCGTGACGAAACACAGAGGATGAACTGCAGATGACTGCAGCGAGAAGTACGACGCCAACGATGCGTTGTATGCGTCGCTACCTGGGAGCGAGACATTATCGGACCCCAAAAGAGCAATTAATGCCTTGCACTTTAGATAGGTTAGACTCAACTTGTTGTTCGGTAAAGAGCTGTAGAGAAGGCCTTTCAAATACCTTAAGATTGATCTGTGTCGTCATATTCAGTGGTACAGTGTTGCAGTGTTGCACAGATAGGCTGTGGCGTCTCTGTCTTACCAATGCAAACAAAGGTACAAGAGAAGACGTACGGGCGGACAAGTTATAAAAGCTTCAGCTTGGAGTAATTAGCAGAAAATGTTAGAAGCTGGGTAGATACTAACACGATGCCGGTTTATCCGAAAGGAATAAATGATCACTGTGTGCTAGGTCAGAATGGACAGAGTATTTTATTGCCGGTGCTAAAATTCCTTTTAATTCTTATCATATATCTTTGTGATACTTACATATGCTCGGTCTATGTAGCGCTTATATTACTTCTCATCCCTTAGCTCCTCTTTGGGGTTCTTCGCCCCCAATACTATCATGTTGTATTCGAGTGATCAGTACCTTAGGAGAAAAGGGGGATACCTCGGAACCGTTAGGGGACGATCCCTTATCGGTTATAAGGTGAGGAATTGTCCCCTATCGGTTACAAGGCAAGGAATCGTCCCCTATCGGTTACAAGGTAAGGAATCATTCCAATAATAGTACCATGCCAGGAGTCTTTAAACTGTGCCAGCAAATTTATTCGTACTAGCTATATCTTAAATAACTGTACCAAAAGCATCTTAACGTGCCAGCACCTTGAAATGTGCCATTGTACCAGCCGTACCAGAAGATACCAAGTAATTTAAGCAATTTCTAAGCGTACCAAGAGTATCAAGCAAAATATTATTTACCGTATCACCGTACTAGCTATACCAGACATCCTTATCCGTACCAGCTACTATTATTCGTACCAGAAATCTTAATTCGTACCAGAAATCTTGATTCGTACTAACCAGGCTAGCGTACCAAGTGTACCATCTAAGGAAAATGATATAAAGCAATCTAGTATTTGCTTTTTATATGCGTAAATAAATGAATATAATCTAATGGTATCGTAATTTGCTATTTGGAAATTCGGCTAGTTAATTAATTCGGTCCGGAATTTATTTATAAAAAATTTACTAAGAATATATATTACTAATTAAATTCTAAAAAATATAATAATCTTTTTAATTTTTTAATTATAAAAATTATTATTATTTATTATTAATAAATATTTAATATAATAATTATAAATTTAATAATATTAAATTATAATTAA
>MU376307.1:0-86167 GCA_022495205.1 Hypoxylon sp. FL1150 | reverse complement strand
TATAATTAAAATTAAATATTAATTATTTATAATAATAATTTTAATAATTAATATTTAAATTATTAATTTTAATTAAATAATTTTAATATAATATTGTAAAAAATTTTTTAATATTTTATTAATTTTTAATTTTTTTTCTTATATATTTATTTTATTAATATTAATAATATTATATAATTTAATATATTTTTTAACGATTTTTTTAATTAAAAAATTATAAAAAATCGTAACCGCATCGATTTATTTTTATAATACCCATTCATTTATAATAATTTATTATTTTTATATTTTATTTTATAATTAATTTAAAATAATTAAATCTTAATGTATTTAAATTCGTAAAAATAATTAAAATAAATGATTTTAAAAAACGTATCGTGTAAATTATTATATATATGAAAAATAACATATTATTATAAAAATCTATTATTTAATACGGCTTAGTTTTATTTATATTTTTTTATTAATTAAGAAAAATAAAAGCGCATTGAAAAGCTATTTAATTTTTATAATAATTATATTTAAAAAAAAAAATAAAAACTAATTAATTAAATATTTAAAAAAAAAATCTTAGGAAAAATTCCTATGAAATATATAATTATTATAATAATTATAAAAATATTAAAAAAAAAAAAGGATTAATAAAAATTAAATATCATATAATATAAAAAATTTATAAATTAATATCTAAAAATATATATGAAAATAAAAAGGCGAATTAATATTTTATATATTAAATTATTAAATTTAAAAGCAATTAAAAAGTTTTATATTTTTTTTATTAATATTTAAAATTAATTTAAATAGAAATTTTTTATATTAAATAATTATATGATTTATATAAATTTTAAATTTATATAAAAAATATATAAAAATGAAATTACGTTATTTTATTTATTATTATATATATTAAATGATTTATAATTTTTAAATATAAATGTTTTTTTATTTTTAAAAATATAATTTTAAATTAAAAATTATTAATATATTATATATAAAAATTATAATTTTTATTTATAAATAATATATATTTTAAATATATTAAAATATAAATTAATAAATATTTATATTTTATAATATAAAATCTAAGTAATTCCGAATCGGTTTATAACTATTAGATTTATCGTAAATAATCTTAGAAATCACTTAGAATTTCCCTTGGAATGCTAATTTCCCCGGGCTAATATACCCTTATACGAATTATTAGAAATATTATTTAATATTTTAAAAAAAATAATTAATTTTTTAAGCGATTTATATAAATTAAAAAAAAATTATTTTGATTTTTTATGCGATATATATATAATAATAATAAAAATTAATAAAATTTTTATTATTATTATTATTAAATTAATTACCATATATATTAAAATTAAAAATTTAAAATTATAATTAAATAAATATACTTTTAACGTATATAAAAATATAAAAATTAATCCTAATAATATATATTTTAATTTAATAAAAATTAAATTAACGTAAAATAAAAAAAATAAATATTTTTTATTTTTAAATATATTAGCGTAATTAAATATAAAAAAATACATTAAATATTTAAATTAATTATTTAAAAAAACTCTTAGAAAAAAAAAATAATTTTTTATAATTTAATTAAATTATTTATTATTAAATTATTTTAATTTCAATTTAAAAAGATAAATTCTAATTATTATTATAAATGAAGGGGTATTATAAAAATAAATCGATGCGATTAATTTATTTAAAATTATTTATAATAATTTAAAAAATTTTTAATTTATAATTTATTTTAATTTTAATAATTAAATTACATAAAATAAATTTATTAAATTATTTTTTATTAATATTATATAAATTATTAATAATATTAAAAATATAATTAATAAATTTAATAATTCTTATATATAATAAAATTTTTCTTATAATTTTTTTATTAATTATTTAATTAATTAAAAAAGTTTTTTATTTAAAAGAAAAATAATATTTAATTAATTAAGTTTTTTCGTAATTTTATTAACCGTAAATTTTTTTATTTAAAATTAATTAATTTAATTATTAATTTTATATTATTATAATTTATAATTAATTATTTTTAATTATTAAAATTACTTACGTAATATAATTTTCATATTTAAATATTATATTTAAAAATTAAAATAATTAAATAAAAATTAATAAAATGGGAAGATTTCGAAATTAGTTTTAATGGTAATATCAAAAATAAAAAGTTTGTTTCCTCAGGGGGTGTGTTCATAAAGTGGGGCCCCCCTCTAGTAATCGCACCTTCCTTGCTTGTACCCTCCACCTCCTCTAACCTACTGATCTCCTGCGCGCTCCGGTGCGGGATTGGTCCTCACATTGTTCGGAATGGCTCTCCAGTCACGACCCATCTGTCATTTTACATTTTACTATTCGACGCGGCTGCTAAGGGACTTCGTAGACCTAGCCGTAGCTTTAGAAATTTCTTTATAGTTAGAATACATCACCGAAAGACTAGCCTATTTTAATATACCTAGGTAGTTAGTATTTTTACACGACTGCTTTCGTAGTCGCCGATGCTAGTGTCACAAGGGTCATCGGAAATGAACATGACGCTCAGCAATTATACTATGGGCTTTCGCGACGAGGAATGTGATTCCAGTTAACACCTAAGATGCATGATAGGATAGAGTACAGCTTTTGGATACCGCAGTGGAAATCCCATCAAGAGCTGAAAGCGTGAGTTGGCGGCGAAACCACCTGGGAATCGACCGTCAATGCAATTTTTGGTGGTGATATCTTGGTATACTGAATTTAGGCCGTCTTATTGAATGTATAGGTGTCAATTTTCAATGAGAACTTTAGATCCCAACACTGTCTTAAGGTTTTAAGGGGACATTGAACATATAGGATTTTCGGCAGGTTCTGGATGTTTTGTGATAGGTTGTCTGAGATCTCCAAACAGGAAGAGGGGTAGCGGCGGTGGTAATGTTGGTGGTAGTATGGGAGAAAGTGTAGAAACGCCGTAATAGGTCGATGGCAAGCGGTTAAGGAGGCATGGAGACGTAAGGTAGGATACGAACATGTTGGGAGGGGGCGGGGAGTTACACATAGTTGATGCCTGACTTATTTCTTTTTAGTTCATTATGTGCCCGTTCAGCAGAATATAAGAATTATCTTCCGCTTCTATTTTAGGTACCCCCAGAGTGATCTTGCATACCTGCTGGTTGCGATTCTACCTATGCTACACCCCAATGCTATGGCCTCTGAAACCCAAACTGCCGACATCCTTGGAAATGATGGAACTGCGCAAGGAAGCTCCCAGTTAGAAGAACGTATACGTTCATCTAGTGTTTCTCATGGCAACTTTGAGGGAGACTCTGCGGTCGAAGAAAGATACGCATCCCATTGCGCCGAAGACGAAAATGGGAATCGAAACCCAGCCAGCAACGGAGAAGCCCAATGCGAAGCCAAAACACAGCGAAGCCTTGTCACACTCGATGCAGCGAGCCAAACCGAACAGCCCTCAGGAGATAAGGTTGACCAATCCAAAGAAGGGCTGCACCAGGTCGTCAAAGGGGGCTCTGAGAGTCTTACCAACGAAAGCATTATGACTGCAGTGGCAAAGATGAAAGAAGGAGATTATGAATACGTTCAACAATACCTCAAGTATTCACCGAAGCGGGATATATTCCTCTACGCCAATGAGGAGACTTGGAAGAGGCAGGAGTATAACTCCGTCGGCCTGTCGAATGCAAAACTCATTGTTAAGCCTTCTGGAGATACGGCCCTACATATAGCCGCCCGCGGCGCGTATCCGAACATCCTCAAGCTTTTGCTCGACAAAGGCGCTAACCCAGATGTTATGAATCTCAAGGGAAGAACACCGCTTGCAGAGTCGGCTCTTTGGGGCCGATTAGAGAACGTACGAGTTCTCGTCGACTATGGAGCCAATCAGGAGCTAGAATGCACAGGTAATGCAAGGCCAGTCTTTGCGGTTGACTATGCAAGAGATCTTCAAGCTAACGAAGGAGAACGCGCCATTCACCCAGAGGACTGTTACCACACACTGGATGACGACTTCGCAAAGAGAGGCATGGACATTGTTCTTCTCTTGATGTCTTCGCAGGCTAGCGCCTCTCATATCACGCAAAGCTTTGCGTATGCGAAGTCACCCACGGACCCAGCCTCATTGACTCTTCTTGCTTGCTTTGACCTTTCCAACAAATGGAAGACAATTGGTGCATTGTACAGTAAGAGTCCATTGTCGATCGTGACAGCGATGAGCGGATGGGCGCATCACGCAATGAACACTCGGATTAGTGGAGGAATCTGGACAGCCCAAGTGATGGAACTTTGTAAAGCAATTGGACACAAATTACAACCAATCCGAGCTTACGATCAAGATATGCCTGGACGTTTTAACGCCAGCCACGCAGAAAAACAACTGATAGCATTTTTTATCCGTGAAAACCAACTGTCACCACGCAAAGTGGACGAGACACTTGATTTTGAGAAACTAACTTTGGAAGAGTCATCAGATGAAGAATACAGTCGAAGTCCAAGGACTCGTGAAAGTGTTGAACCTCTCACTTCTTTGAAGAAAGCGACGATTCTGGTTTTTCGTGAAATATGCCCAGACTGTAGGTTTTACATTACAAAGGTGAACGAATTCTTTGGGGTGGAAATTTCAGTATTTCACCGGTGCCTTGAGCCGGATTGCAGAGGGTGCAATTCAGGATTCAGTTCAGGGTATCCATAGGCGTCTCGAGCGGGTTATATCAGTTGTACGATACGATTTACCCCCAATAATACGATCACATTGGGTCTTCGTAACATCCGCTGGAAAGCTTGCATATTCTCGTAAGCTGGACTAACTACACGCTTATAAATCAGAATTGAATGCGTGCAGTTGTAGTCTCTTATCTACTACACGTGAAATTGGGGTTGGAAGGAATATACCTGGCCGGCACCGGCCTAACTATAGCTATTGCGTGATATTGGAGGAGCTGTCGCCATCGCGTATAGCACACTGATGCACTTTATAAATCACCACGCATTGGACATTCCGGCCGTGTTTAATCCTAGATAATCTTATCGTTACGATCTCCGAAAGTGACTGCCAGAATGCCTACCGAATTTATCAGCTTGACGTTCCCGAACGCCTCCACGGAGCTGAACCCGCTCCCGAACCCGGCTATCGACCCGGACTACCTGACCCGCTACGCCCGGAACCTGGACGACTACGAGTTCAACTACACGCTGGTCCCGTACGACTCGTCATATTTTGATCCGTTCACCACGGGCGCCACCATCGCGGCGGTGACCAAGAACCTGAAGATCATCATCGCGCTGCGCCCCAACACGCTGTACCCGACGGTGGCCGCCAAGGCACTGGCGACGCTGGACCAGCTCAGCCGCGGGCGCGCCGTGGTGCACTTCATCGCGGGCGGCAGCGACGTCGAGCAGGCGCGGGAGGGCGACTTCCTGGGTAAGGAGGAGCGGTACGCGCGGCTCGAGGAGTACATCCGGATCCTCAAGCGCGCGTGGCAGTCGCCCGAGCCCTTCGACTGGGACGGCAAGTACTACCAGTTCAAGCAGTTCCGAAACCTCGTGCGCCCCGTCAGCGGCACCGGTATCCCGGTCTCGGTCGGCGGGTCGTCGGCCGAGGCGTACCGCATCGGCGGCAGCCTGGCCGACATCTTTGGGCTATGGGGCGAGCCGCTCAAGGAGACCAGGGAGCAGATCGATCGCATCTACGCCGAGGCCGAGAAGGCGGGCCGGACCGACCGCCCGCGCATCTGGGTCACGTTCCGGCCGATCGTGGCGGAGACGGAGGAGCTGGCGTGGGCGAAGGCGCACCGCACGCTCGACGCGCTCAAGGGGAACCGCGCCGAAGGCAAGAGTCGCGTGCCGGAGGGGGCACCGCCACCCCAGAACGTGGGCTCACAGCGTCTGCTCGAGATCGCAAAGAAAGGCGAGGTCCAGGACCGCGCCCTGTGGTACCCGACGGTCACGGCGACCAACGCGCGTGGCGCGTCGACCGCGCTGGTGGGTTCGGTCCAGACGATCGTCGACTCGCTGCTGGATTACGTCGACCTGGGCGCAGAGCTGATTTCCATCCGTGGGTACGATAATCTGAACGATGCTATTGACTACGGGCGCTACGTGCTGCCCAGGGTGCGGGAGGAGTTGAAGAAGAGAGAAAGCGGCGCTACGAACGGGGCCCATTAGTGGTGATGTGGAGCTCCTCTAGGTACTTCGTGGTTGTCCTTTCATCGAGACCGAGGCATTAGTTCGTCCTCAGATTAATGATGAATGGTATCAGCCAAGTCATACCTACCTCCTATGTTTTATGAACAATGAACATCCTTGCGTCTTTCACAACTGGCCAGGTGATTGCTGAATGAGTTGGCTTCGCCTAAGAGAAAAAAGAGTGGTACCTAAACGAGCTTCAGAGGTAGGGCACTACTTAGATGGATCCGACAGAAGCTATCACCACAGCAGTATCATGACACTATACGGGCGCTTTGGTGGAGTGGCCTAACACGTTGCCCTGCTATCCCCACCATTGGAAGATAGTAGTTTGTGAGGCAATCCCTTCGGGGGCGCAGGTTCGAATCCTGCAGGCGTCGCTTTTTGGGAATGCTTCAATTTTGGTTTTTCCTCTTATTCTTTCACCTGTGGTTGGAGTTATAAATCTCTATGACGCGCCGGGGAGCTGCCTTGCCCGCCTTTTCTAGTGAAGTACCTGCCCCTTTAGATTCCTACCTAAACCAAGCTCTTTACATCATTCTCTTCTTACCCGTTCGCTTGCTATGGATTGTGAGGTGCGACAAAACGTCTGGCTAAAATTGAATGTTATTAAGGAAATATTTCTAAAGTGCGTACAGAGGCGCAACTATGATGTATGGATCTAGACACGAGGTGAAGCTTTGTCGGTGGAGGTCGGAAAACTTCCAGGACAACTTCCCGGCACCAACTTTATCGCTACCCCAACGCCATCAATCTTCCTTTACGCAACCGGGTTTCCGCCGGGAAGAGCGGTCAGCCCTGCAACGAAACGGTCAGTTAATGAAAAACGTATTTTAGCAGAAAGGGGTATTCCATGACTTACAGCTGTCGATATCCTCGCCGACCATGTCCGGAACCTTGCACTGGTTCTGCAGCGCGGTACTCTGGGTCTTGAGCGTCGGCGCCGACACGTACGTGTGTCCATCAAGATGCTTCTGCAGGGCGTCGTCCTTCCATCCGAAGAGGTAATCCGCATGACTCGAGAAACCCGTGGCGTCGCCGCTGGACCAGACGAACGGCTGGTTGCCGTCGGCAAAGTCGGACGGGTCGCTGTTAAAGGCGCGGGTGTCCCAGACGGTCTCTAGCAGGATCTGCGGCAGCCGGACGGGGTGCGTGGCCGGGCAGGGCCCGCCCGACTCGAACGTGCCCGACTCCGGGTACGCGACGTGGTCCTGGTGGTTGGGCGAGTCCAGGTTCTTGCCGTCCCAGCACGTCGGGAACCGGTGGTTCGCCATGATGCCGCCCGGACACGCCCGCGTGGGGAAGCCGATGTATTCCGGAGCGCGCGTTCCCGAGTTCTCCATGCAGATGTACGTTAGCTGCCGGAAGTTGCGCGCCTGCTCGCGGTCTCGGAACGTCGAGTCTCCGACCAGCATGCGGAAGCCCGGCTTGAAGGCCGTCACGGTGGATCTCTGGGCCGTGTCGAATAGGGCGTCGGACATGTAGTATACGGTCTGTTGGATATGAGTCAGCTTGTCAGTAAGCTTAGTGTTCGGATGTCTGCTTACCATGCCGGCCTGATTTCCCGTGGTCTGGGCCATTTGCGGGACCCTCTTGAACGTACCATTCTTGGCGCGGTAGAAGAGCACGGCGGTCCAGTAGTTGGACAGGTCCTCGGTGAACTGGCAACTCGTGCAAGTGGAACGGGCAACAAGATCGTGCTCTCCAGCGGGCATCGATACGTTGAATGAGTTCTAGGGGATGTTAGTAAGCACTCCAAAAAACCGAAGGTATCGACAGGTTCATATCATACACCTCCAATGATCTGGTGAAGATGTGTCGACGGGTTCAGTCCGGGCTCAACCAGGGGGTCCAGACGCTGGACGGTCAGGGCCGAGCAGCCGAACCGAATCAGTGCGCTCGCGGGCGCGAACAGCCCTAGGGCAGCAATCAGGGTGTTTAACTGCATCTCGACGATGGCTCACTGTGATGCTGAATACCAAGTGTCGTTGACGGTCGGAACAGGATCGAGAAGAGAAGGAGAAGGTAGGCCAGAGAAGGTTGTTATCTTAGGCACGGTGTGCGATCACTCACCTGTCTGCAGAGCACTGCCGGCTTCTTCCACACCTGCAAAGAAATGCAGGCCTTTCGCTCAGTCTCGGAAAATATTATCTGTTAATATAGGGGAGCATTGCGATAGGCGAGCGGGCTCTAACTTTGATTCCGGTTAATGTGGAGATTATTTAGGGACTGCTTCGGGACTTGCATAGGGATGTCAGGTCGGCAGTAGACGTCACTGTCCGGAGGACTTCAACGGCAATGCAACGCCGGTGGGATTAAAGTGATGCCAATTATTAATATCGTACTCAACGCTTGCTATTAACAGCGCGCCGTTTCTAGCTGGGGATCTTGTGTCTTTGGCCCCTGAATGGTCACTTGCCGTGATGATGGCCACCGAGATTCCGCCTATTTTTATGTTATGCTATTCCACGTGCCCTAAACATGTGATTAAATGATGATATGAATTGGGATGGGTCGTCTAGTGGCAAGGTCTCAGTGAAGCCAAAGGGGGCAAAACATTTCCAACTCCGTATAGACTTGTATGTTGCCCCTAGTTGACCGAAATGGCCAAACCCAGCTCTTTTCTCTCTTCTCCCCGCACTATAGTGGCGACGTAATATCTGATTCTTGCCGTTCCTGGCGAATGAGCGGGAATGCCAATTCTTAGTTATTTCTGACACATAATTCCGACGGCGTAGCTTAGGGGACCATATGACACGCTCGGCTAAAGTCGAATAATTAAACCACACCGAGGATTTGAGTTGCTGTAAAGGCCACTGATGCCTCCAGTCGAATCGTTATTTCATCTGATGTTATACAGACTGCTTCTGAAATATTTACTCATAGGCCTAGCAAATAGTCGGCTTTGATCCCGCGGTCTGTCATCTCAGCTCTCAGCGAAGTACGACATTCCAACATCCACGATGAAGCTCTCACTTGCCTTCTTCCTCTTCTGGGCCGGGATAGCCCTTGGCCAACAGTTCCCCGAATGCACTCGAGAGCTAGCAGCAACCGACGAGTGTGCTGCTGTCATCGACGCCAATGCCTGCTACAACCAATTCGGCTTCAGAAGCAACCAAACTCTGACGTGTATCGATGGTACGAGTAACGACGACAGAGCTAAAAAGGTACAGAATACTAGTAACGGGCCCGCCGAAGAGAACTGGCTAACAGGTTGGGCTAGGCTTGCATGTGCTGCAGTTGTGTCGGCACCGTAATGTGCAACTGGGTAACATCGTCGCGGTTCAACTGCTAGGTCAAGAGAAAGCTATAAGCTCCGGAGGAGAAAGAATGAACAGTGGAGTACTAGGTATTCTCTGGGGACTTTTTACCCACACGCAGCTCTGGGACTAACTGCCATGTCCATGCTCATGCTGGAGAGACTTGTACCGAAGCCTAGCGGCAGAGAAACCACTGTGAAATAGAGCACCTTAAGTAACTCCTTGTGACTCCTTATGACTTGTCTCACTTCGGATTTGCCCTTACCTCAATTTAAGGGTTTCTCTCAGCGATGTGATACATATAAGAACACTACTGAGGTGCCGTATCTTACTCCTTTTCTCTCCCCACTCCGATATAACACTTATGCCATGGAACGCTCTGGTTAGAAGATTCATCATCACGAATCATGGACGACAATAGGACCCCTTTCTTGATGCTAGTCTCGGCCCGGATCTTCTCAAATACCCCGTTGGCGCCCCTGACATATCTACCTAGGTAATCATCATGTCATCAAGAAGCCGCAAGTCAATACACATCTCCATCGCCGAGACTTGTCACTCGACGAGTACTCAAGCGGTATCCATGACAGGTACGTATAGTGGTTAGCTGTTTAATGCAAGTACTTGACAAGAAAACAAGTCCAACATTGACCAAGGAAATTGCCTTTAAGGCGTAAACCTATTAAGACACGGAGTAATGTTTTTTTTTTCTTTCTATCCTGACTTGGGAATACTTCTGCTCGACTGGTCGGTAGGCTAGGAGGCGGCGGGCAATAAAGCCTACGAGCATGTAGAAGGAATGATGGATTTCAGTCTTCACAGAACTTGGAAGCATGTTGAAATCGGAGAAACAGTTGTAGCTCGGGTGTCTATAGGTACCATCAAGTTACATAGCATGGCCAATCGAGGGTTTCGGCCATCTGCTATTATTTCGGTGTGAAACACAACGGCTGAAGTAAGGCCCGCATGCGGTATGGAGAGCGCTAACCAACCAAAAGTCTTTGGCGATGCTGGCTGCGCTATAATTAGAGGGCTCTTGATGCAGAAGATAGGCTATAAGTACCTAGGCTAGGTACCTAGGTTACCTGTTTTAGCGAGTGGAAGCGCTAGGATGCTAATTTTATAGGAAGCTCGGGGGTAGTTTGGCGCTAAAGCTGTAGGGGGCTAGTGAGCCTAAGGCCCTGAAGGCTTACTTGCAGCGCACCTAATGGAACAGACCTTTTGGTAGCGCTCTCCGTACTCATATGGTATAACAACCCGATATAATGCCAATTATATCACGTCGCCTTTGAAGTAGCCGCCACGCGAATGCATACGAGCTAGATGATGCCGAGGAGAAGAAGGGGACGGCGCGGGGAGCGTGAGGGGTATGGGGGTATACCCAAGGCCCTGGACGGACCACTAACCTAGTGGTTGCACCCCCAAGTCCCCTCAACATAATATCCTTTAACCTTTCAAAACTTGACATGATCATAGAGACAATGCCAAGCATTCGTCATGGCCTCAGTCGTTATCTTGGGACTCGAGACTGCATGATTGGTCCGCCCTGAGCCGGTAATGCGTATGGCGCGGATATGTCGTACCCAGACGGTTCAAGAAGCGTTACCTGTGGCAGGGCGCAGGGCGTTTTGTTTGCCACCATATCGAAGAGTCTCCGATTGATTTAAGAGTGATGCCTTCCATTACCTCAACGATAGCTAAAGTGCAGGACTTCCAAGATCAGCAAGCCGATTCGGCGAATAAGGGAGAGAAAAGACCAGGGTATACGCGTGGTGAAGCCACCGTTCAGAGTAAGGTACCCAGGTAGGAAGAGAAATCGCATGCGGAACTTTCTCACCCGACGATAGGGCAGCGCAGCGCGTCTTTGAGAAGTCGAGAAGATCTGAGATGGAGCCAAACCGGCTTACTAAGCATATCGTGTCTATCGAGAGGCATCGCGAACAGAATCGGCATATCCAGGAGCTCCAAAATGAGCGAGATGAACTACTTGCAGAAGTGAACCGCCGGCGGGGATACTTCAACGGGAGGGATCTATGATGGAAGCCAGGTCTGCGCAGTCGTTCGTCTATCGCACAGCCGAGGAGGAACGGGATGGCTTCTCGGGTGAGGGTATCGTAGGGGCAAATGAAGTTTTCAGCCTCGAGATTTCGGACGCAGTAAGTGAAATCGGAGCCCTTCACGAGCGGCGACAGGCCCCAAACGATAGGTAGGCAGCTGCATTAGCGGCTATAGTAACGCAATCACCTTCTCAGGGTCCGACACCAAACCAAGACATCTGGACAGCCCAGATAAGTCCCGTTACTAATCCCGCTACTATGGCAACTACTTCACTTGCCACGCCGACTATACTCACTGCTGTCGCCCAAGAGCGAATACCGTCAGACCAAACATGATGGGGAATGGTATACTTGAGGTCCAGGATTTGGACTCTACACAGATGTGACCAGATCGGTAGCTTTAACCCTGTCTTCATCCCTCTACTTGCTAACCTAGCTTACAGGCATTTCACGATACGGCGAGAGACGCGCGACCCATCGGCTTGTCGCAAAGACTAGATCACACCCCTTTCATTGGAATTTCTATGAGCTCTGTCGACTAGCTCTACTATGTTTCTAGAGCGGAACGAACAAGATGTGAGCAAACTACGATCACTTGAAGAGCGCCATATGGCACATGCGCGGCTATCAAGTTGGTTAATATCCTCTCATTCTATCTATTCTGACATAACATTGACGAGATAGCAACTGCTATATCGCCCCCTCCCTTATTGGTTAAATTTTGGTGGTCAGGCGTGTCTAAGCGGCCGCCTTCAAAGCCTTTTTGATCTTCTCCTTGCTTCGGTTCTAGCCGCCAGTAAAGTTATCCAAGGTGATCTTGAGCCTTTTAGCAGTCTCCGGGTCCGCAGCGATCGCCTCGACGAGCTTTTTGCCGTCATCCGCGAGGTAGCTCACACGGGATGCTTTGGCGAGCTCCGCTTTATTTTCCGGGTTGGGGGGTCGATGGCCATTAGGGGGCGGGTAAAACGCGCGCGTCCTTTTATGCGTGCGCTCGCCTGGGTTCGCCCTATCCCGGCTGCGTACCTAGGTAGACGTGTCGTGGTGACGAGAGGCGAGCTCTTTGAGAACGGTGTGAGAGATAGTCGCGCCGTGACAGCCCATTTCACCGGCGGCCATGGCTTCGTGGGGGGAGATGAAGCTGTTTCGGGGCAGCAAGTTAGCGACGCCAAAACGAATCATAAATAAGATAAGGGCAAGGGGTTTTTGTACCTGGCATTCTTTACGAGAGGTTGTTGCTCGCTGCCCGTCTCCTCAGGGATCTGGATGACGCGCGGAGAGTTCGGGTGCTTAACGGCCGAATTCTTGACGTTCGGCCATAGCTTAGGGTTATCTCTGGATATATCGCATCTAAGGTCGGAAGGAAGTGTAAGGCGGCGGAGGATCCCTTGGACTGTCCGCATTCGCAGCCGTTCGCGCCGTTTGAGAAGCCGTAGCTGTGATGGCCGAGGCAAGTCTCCTTATGAACCGAACGGACCCCGCAGTCGGCGGTGCGGTGTCGACATGCGTCATGATGGTATCGCAAACCGCATGCGTAATATCCTGCAGACCGTTTTCGACGGCGGCGCGGGTGGCCTCGGTTTGCGGGCTGCCGAAGAAACCGCGGGTGACAATAAAGGCGACATCTACGTACGACGTATCATTAGCATTTCTTTCTGCAGGAGCTTTTTGATATGACTTGGGTATTATTTTTCTCATACTTACATGTAGCGGCATTATCGGCGAGTCGGACGTGAGAGTTGATGGTACTTTTGAGCCGCCCCAAGTCCGCATGGCTTGAGCTTGGGCCGTATCGCGACGCTGCGCTGCTTGCTACAGCATCGAATACCGAGGTAAAGGCGCGGAGCTCATCAACTATTTGATCGGTAACGTATCTTGTCACTGACGCGGTAGTGTACGTTCCGTCTTGAGCTTCGATGACGGCGAGGATGGCGTTGAGGACGATGGAGTACACCGCGGAACGGGCACGGGAGATCTCCTTGGATTCGTCGTGGACCTGGTACTTGGGTAAACGCGGCTTCAGGTGTACCTTTTGGCGTAGATGAGACTCGAGTTTCGTAAATCGCGACGACAGAGGCATGGTTCCGGTGTTTATTTCTATTCCGTCCTTGTACGTCTAGTTTTTCAATATGGGTTTCGGAGATCTCCTCCTGAATGATTCATGAGGTACGGATGTGTTGGTGTTAACACAGTAGAAAGGTGGGAAACCATAATGAGAGGCACGTCCCTTAAGGTGTATCCTAACTTCGTCAATATACAAGGTTAAGAATCAAAATCTGTAACATGCTTGTGCATTATGTTTAAGTGAGGTAAATATATAAGCTTTCACAGCATCATCAGACCCCGAAGTATAAATTTGTATATGTCGAGGCCTCCCCGAGAACCCTTAATGCATATATTGGATACCAGACCATCAGTCATCCATCTTTTCGTCGGTAGGTGTCAAGTGAATCAGAGTCGCCTTCGCCTTGTCATCAGGCACTCTGAATTATTTATCGCTTCGAGTTTGGGATCTATACCGGCTCTTGGCAACGCAGACTTACAACCGGCCAACAACCCTTTCGGAAATCTCAAAAGCTTAACCTTCTTGAGTTTTCGTATCGTAAATCGATGGTCCATCAGCAATTTTTCATTATTTTAGCCCCGTTACTCTCACCCGTGCCTAGCTTTGACTTTCCTATTACACCACAAATCCGTACAAGTCTGGAGATGGCATTCAAGCGATAGCACAACAACCGTGTAAGCTAGGACCGCTGCAGATATTTGCGCAACTCTGCTATCATATAATGCGTATTCCTGTACTTGTTGCACAACATTCGCAAGCGAGGGCTCTAGAAGAAATTGGCCGCCGACGGCGATACTTTCGCCGAAACTCTAATGCTCGAGGAGATTTGCCACAAGACTCTTTCTGCGGGTCGCTATTATTCGGCATTTAATACGATCCATTCCGTCTTTGCAAAGCCCTGGACTGGCTTTGCGAAACTGTCGAAACTCTATTACGGCGCAAGTCAATGGTGACGCTGCTCAGCTACAAATCGGATGTGCTCGTACAGGTGACCATAAGACCAAAACCATCCAATCCCATTTTCTCTTTCATTTGTTTTCTTCTTCTTTCTATCTTCTACTAATTTTGTCCATTTCTGATTTCCGTTGATTTAATTTGATTTTATTAGGTATTTGGAAGTTTACCTATCTAGCCCTAACCCTAACCCTTCTCCTTTTCCTCAGCCTCGCGGAATAACTCCCTGAAACATTTATGCGTTACCTTTTCGAGTCTTCTTGCTTGGTGCTAACGTTCCAGTCGAGTTTCTCTCTTGGCCGCCGTTGATGTTGTAGAGGTGGGTGAAGTAAACTGCGAACTCTTAGATGTCGTAGCAGAAGACATCGTGGAAATTCAGGTACCTAGGTGTGGAAGATGGTCGTGGTAATGTGTATTGAGTAAAAACGAAATGATTTTGGCGCAGCAGGCCTTTCTTTGTTCGACATCCGCTGGCGCGCCCAGGCAAAGCCTGTCTTTATTAGGGAAACCCGGCAAGTTTGGAACTTCCAAATGGGGTTTAAATACGGCATCAGCCATTGTAAGCTCTGCCAAAGAATGAAAGTTCCAATTGTCCGCCGTTTAGTTTTTAGGTACCTTTTCTTTGCTATAAAGGCATCATTTATATGTATAGCAAATATGCGGCACAAAAGGGGTTTGCTAACTTATATATTTTACCTAACTTACGTGGTATTATGTAAGTAGCTGGGCTGTTTTATGGTACCCATTTTCAGGGTTAGGGTGTGGATTTGGAACATTCTATTAGGTAGGGTTTCGAGCGACATAGCGGACGCCATTTCTATATGTCAAAACTTTTGATTAGAGAAGCTTCTATGCCGTAAGGATACCAATTTATGCACATTACCGTGAACTAGCTCTCCGAGAATTTCTTCGACCTGTCTTCGGGCAAGCCGGATTATTCGGGGCCCACGTATGTCGTCCAGCTTGAGGGAGATGACAAACGAAATGTTTATAAGCATGAGCATGAATTTAGGTACCTAGGTATATATTAAACCTCAATAAGTCCGCAAGGTAGGTCATGACTAAGCGAGATATGATGTGATGCCACCGGGATTTGAGGTGTACCCCTTGCCTCTCGTTTTTAGCGCAGAAGATAAAGCCATCTTATTATTAGGTAAAGGGCGCGACTTTTATTGATGACTTCATAATATTTGAGGACATAATGAAGCCTGAAAATATAGGATTGTCTAGCGCACGGCGTCGTACTTATGGTATCTCAGATTTGTAAGCCCACGCAAACATTGCAAGACAGGCCAGATGGACTATCAAATGCAACATAGGACCACCTAATGTAGACTGTCCATTCCCCGAGATCCCTGTATCAAGACGAATGCGAACGTAAGCTCGATAGCACGGCCAGACGTGGTAAGTTCCCAGCGCCGCAGCGAAGAGTCTAGTCGTGTCGGTAAAACCAGGTTCGGCGAGAATGATAAGGCATATCAGATTAGTTGACAATAGCAGGCCACCGTACTGGCGCAGAATTAGCTTCGCAGGTGTATCGCATCTGGGAAGTTGTTTGTCTGGGCTGAAGATGAACGATAGGGCTGCAGCTGTTTCAATCAGAGCATGTGCGGCGAATGGTAATTTGGCTAACAGCATCGCGATGATGGACTGGGTGGCTGGCTAGCAGGTTGGAAACAGGTAGTTACCTAATCGTGCTGCATCGCCTAAGAAATCTCTTTTTAGGAGGTAGGTATAAGACGAGGCGTAGAAATGCGAGGTTACACATAAGGGGAAACCTGTCAGCCTCGAAACGAGTAAAAAAGCACGTGCAAATATCTAACCTAAGGTTACAAACGAGGGGGTTTTTAGCGTGGGGGCCAGGGGTCGTGCGCTGCGCGAGCATCTGCCCCTGTGCCTGTGCCCCTTGCATAAATCCATGTCACATTGACTAGAAAGCGGTGCTGCGTTTAAGCACCAGGATCCAAATTTAGTGCGGACGAACGTATAATTATGCTGCCGTGATGCGATGTGTGGATTATGTTGGGCAAGTTCGATCAGGATTCCAAATATCAAATATGCACGTTGAGTTAGCGGCTATGATGATTCATGATGTTAGGAGGTGGAATCGGCACCACTAAGCCACGTCGGGTCAGTGTTGCAGTAGAAGAAATGGATGACGGGTGACAAGACAATCTACGCGGAATGGGTTCTCCCTTTTTTATGTACATGAAGGTACATTTCAGGCACCCGATCTGAGCTGTAGTAGCACCAACGTCCACTAATTGAGGCACAGCACCCCGTGTACTCCTATGTACTCGGTAGCAACATGCCTGGACCTGCCATCACCTGTGTCATGATCGTTTCATGCCTTCGGGCGTCACACCGTCACACCCTGGACAACGACTCCTACCCCGATGAACGATGGTCTTATCGAGTGGCAATCATTCCGACGAAACACCAAATGCTTTAAGCTTTGCCCGTCTTAGATAACCAAAGTTACCAAGCGGTCGGCTCCCTCTCAGCTTCCTGTCCCTCCTCGCATCGGCTCACGGCACCCTCTTAAATGTCTTGGCGCCTCTCTTCTCCTTCCTTAACCAACTGGAAATAACATATTGCAATTACGTTCTCATTACACCACTTACCAATATCTCGTCCATCAATAATATTGAGAATCGAGAGCTCCATCTTCCCTATCGACCGTTAACTAGAACGCTCGTTCAAAGTTTCCCAACAGTCAAAACTGGCCTCATCTTCACTTCGCATAAAAACTCGGTATAGGATGGCATCACCCAACACGTTTGGAGAGCTGGGCCTCTCAGTCGTCGGTTTGGGAGCTCAATATCCCCCCAACCTTCTCAAGCCGAACGAAGTGAATAAGCTGGCTGCTAAATTCCACCCCGACTCACCTGCGTAGGTAACCTTGCCCTGCATCTCGGCTCACATGCTAACGAGTGCCGGCTCCAGCATGCAAAAGGTGCTCTCAATAAACAAGTTCACAGGCATCGACACTCGCTCATCTGTCGGCACTTCAGATCACGTTCTGGTGAACCAGCCAGAACCGCCGTCAATAGCGGAACTTCACAAGACCTTTATGTCAGACGGTGTTCCTCTCGCCATTGAGGCGTCTCGGAAAGCTATCGCGGAAGCAGGCATTGATATCTCTCAGATCACTCACATAGTGTCCACGACGTGCACCGACAGCGCCAACCCGGGATTTGACCACTTCGTGGCAAAAGGGCTGGGCGTTACCCACCAAGTCGAAAAGGTGCTGTTGCACGGGGTGGGCTGCGCGGGTGGGTTAGCGACGCTCCGCACCGCCGCAAACTTGGCTCTGGGCCACTCCATGAGGCGAAAACCCGCCAGGGTCCTGTGCGTTACGTTAGAAGTGAGCACGACGATGGTCCGCAGCGAACTGAGCAGCATCCATGAGCTGCAGGAGACGCGCATCGGAGCCTGCCTGTTCTCGGATTGCGCGTCCGCCGTGGTGCTGAGCAATGGGATAGGGCCCCCGACGGCCGAGCCGGTCTACGAGCTGCTGGGGTGGGAACATAAGATCCTCCCCAACACTGAGTCTGACTTGGGGTTCGACGTGGATCCCGTGGGATGGAAGGTGGTGCTCTCGGCTCGGGTCCCGAAGCTGGCTACCGAGGCCCTCAAACCGAGTTTCGACGAGCTACTGGAAAGCGTTCCCGGTCTGCCTG
Organism: Hypoxylon sp. FL1150; assembly: GCA_022495205.1. Taxonomy (NCBI): domain Eukaryota; kingdom Fungi; phylum Ascomycota; class Sordariomycetes; order Xylariales; family Hypoxylaceae; genus Hypoxylon; species Hypoxylon sp. FL1150. The sequence continues at coordinate 67,938 of MU376307.1, read as the reverse complement.
CTGAGTATCAAGAAGCGCACGACTTCGACTGGGCGATGCATCCAGGTGGCTTGACTATTCTGACGGGTGCCGAGAAGGCGATGGGCATCTCGGGTGAGCACATGCGTGCCAGCTACGACCGATACATGAATCACGGAAACTCGAGCTCGGCGACCATCTTTAGTGTGATGGACCGCCTCCGAAGTAAAGACATGGACGCGCTTGCGCCTGGGGGTCGCGTGCGGGATTACGTGGTGGGATGCGCTTTTGGGCCAGGAATCGCGGTGGAGATGTGCATGCTTAAGCGTAACACGGGGCGTCGTGGGACACAGACCCCTCCCGAGACAGATAGCGAGGCTAGTAGGAGCGAGGTTGACGAGGAGGTGGATTGGGCGAGTGTCGAATCTCGAGAGTCGATTCCAGGCACGCCAAACACGCAAGGAGAGAAAGGTCAGACCTTGAACGACAGTTTTATCAATGAAGCACTCGCGAACGTGGAATTAGACTGAGCGGGAACGGACATTAGACAGATGTAACATATAATAAAGCGCCAATACCCATATAGCATCTTTATTTACACTCAGTTACTTAAGATATTCGACCGCTCGAACCTGGTGATTGCTTCTAATAATGCTTGGAGAAGTTCGCTGTGGGGAAGAAATCTTTACACAGCTGCCCGGGTGGGTTTAGGGGCCCAGAAACTCGATACGACGCCGTAGGTAAACAACAAAGACGATAAGGAATTGGAGAAAGCTTGGCTTCTGAAAAGCCACGATATCAAACCGCAACGGTGGTTTGACCGACATGTTCCAATGTCGAAGACTTCCTTTTCCGACCGGGTAGTGCCACTCACCAGGCCTCGGTACCTTGTCTCGCTCACTTTATTTACTATCGTGATCATGGTATATCTTTTGGATCTCCGGTTAGCTTCGCTAGTGTTTTGGCTGTCAACGTCAATTGTCGCCGACAATGTAAACAGCACTGGCAACTCGCCAGGGCTGCCAATGGTCATTAATACATGGGGCGGCGCATTCACCGCAGCCACGGATGCCGCCTACTTATCTCTGCTCAAGCCCGAGACTTCGGCTCTCGATGCCGTCGAGCTCGGATGTTCTACCTGCGAAGCCAACCAATGCGACGGGAGCGTAGGCTTCGGCGGGTCGCCGGACGAGAACTGCGAGGTGAGACAACCTATTCACTTACACCATCTACCATCTTCCATCTGCAAGTAACCGTGTACTTGCACGGTTCACTCAATCCGCATAGTAGACCACGCTCGACGCCATGATCCAAGACGGCACGACCATGAAATCCGGCGCGGTCGCCGCCCTCCGGCGCGTCAAGGACGCCATCTCCGTGGCCCGCGCCGTGCTGGAGCACACCACGCACACGCTGCTGGCGGGCGACTTCGCGACCGACTTCGCGCTGTCGAACGGGTTCGCCGCGCAGAACCTGACGACCGAGGACTCGGCGGCCTCGTGCGCGCGGTGGAAGGCCGCCGGCTGCCAGCCCAATTACCGTATTAATGTCTCGGTACGTGTGATGACTATGTCGCGTCGGCATTTTTTTTCTCTTATATTCGCGTCATGGATTTCCTCGAGGTTAATGCCCTCGGGGTTTCTTTGGCAACCCTTTATGCCTGGTAAAAGATACGATATATATATGAGCTGAATCCAGTGTAGAAGTGCCCGCGCTTTTTATACACCTCCACCCCATTTCTCCATGTACTGTACCTGACAGTGATCCCCTAATCCTTTATTTCAGCAACTCTCAAGGATATTATTTCTTCTATATTTCTATTATACTATGAGAAGATTGCTAACGCGACATGTTTCCTTACACCCAGCCCAATCCAGCTACCTCGTGCGGCCCGTACGCGCCAGTAGCGCTGGACTCGAAGGAGCAGATGGCGCTGTCGCGCGGGAAGCCTGAGGGCCATGATACGATTTCTATGATTGCGCTGCATGCGGGTGGCACGATGGCCGCGGGGACCTCAACGAATGGCGCAAGTCGCAAGGTGCCGGGGCGGGTTGGCGACGGTCCAATTACCGGGAGCGGGTCGTATGTGGATGGCGATGTGGGAGGGTGCGGGGCTACGGGCGATGGGGATATCATGATGCGCTTTCTGCCTTGCTATCAGGCTGTGGAAAACTTGAGGCAGGGTATGGTGCCGCAGCAGGCGGCTGAGGACGCGGTCAGGCGCATGTTACGGAAGTATCCAGAGGTTCAGAGCGGGCTGGTCGTCGTGGATAATAAGGGTGGCCATGGGGGCGCGGGATCTGGTTGGACGTTCACGTATGCGTATCGTGGCGGTGCGATGAACGAGACGGTCGTTGTGAGCGTGCCGCCTATCAATGATGCGGTGGCGGACTTGCGGTGACACGGCATTCATACAATATACACGCTCAGCCACTTAGACGTGGCATGGCAACTTATACTACCTACCCGGTAAGTACTCATAAATGGATCATTCAAACGCCTAAATCCACTTTAGTTCGCTTCCAATCTAGTACTCCTTTCGTTTTTTTTTAAGAATTTCCGCGATATTTCTGTCTCGTTATACGATGATGGAGGCGTGCGGTCCATGCCAGCGGCTGATTGATCCCACCAAAGAGTGCCGGCAGACTCGTTTAATACACTATTCTTGGATATCGCTCCATGCTTCTATGAAATCAGAGCATGGCATGAGATATTACGCTCTGTTGGGACTAATGGGCCAGTCCCCGAGAAGGTCCAGGTGTATGGGCGATACATGGGACAAAGTTTCCGATCCATTCGCACGGGTGTTAGGACTCATAATTACACTATACTTATCAAATATCCTAACACTGGAGCACCTACACCAGACGATATTAATATAATGGTTATGAGCTGGAGGAATCCAAGAGCCACAAAAATACCGATTGATGAGGATTTCATGAGTATGATACCGTTTCTTGATGGTAGAGGCGTGATACACTTAGGAGGTACTAATGTGGACCTAGGCATCAGTGATAACCCAATGTCTGGAGCATCCATTGCACAGATTAGTCGTTGGTTGAGAATTTGTATCTACTCCCATGCCGCTTGTTGGACTCGCCGAGAGATGACAACAAGGGTTGAAGCGAGACCACCCACAAGGCTTATTGATCTACATGATCAGCACACGAATATGTGGAACATAATCGTCACGGCTAGCCCATCGAGAAACTACATATACGTCGCTTTGAGTCACCGGTGGACCTCCGCCGTGCCAAAGCTCACAAGGAAAAACTTCAGCCTGTTCGAAGCCGGCCAACCCGACAATGTGTTGCCCCTGGATTACCAACATGTCATCTCTCTGTGTCGCACACTCTCTATTCGGTATGTTTGGGTTGATTCGTTGTGTATTATACAGGATTCCCCTGAAGACTTTCAACATGAGGCAGCCACCATGGCAGATGTATATTCAGGAGCTCTACTCACAATCAGCATTTGCTGGCCTTCTCAGTCTGGTTGCATGCCGATAAGAGACCCTTCTAGCTTCATGCCTAAAGTGCTCTCACCCAAGAATAGGGGTTTCCAGGAAGCAGTTGCATTATTAGTCAACGAATCCGACTTTGGCAGAGACGTGTTATACTCACCCGTGAATAGCAGGGGTTGGGTTCTACAAGAGCGAGTTCTGTCACCACGGGTCCTATACCTCACTAAAGAGCAGTTCTACTGGGAGTGCAACAATGTGATTGCGTGCGAAGTCCATCCTAACGGCATACCCATCTTGAATTCCAAAGAATATCATCGTCGGATAAATGTGACGCATCATGCTCCAGGAGAAAGCAAAATCGACACCTGGTCGAGAGTTATAAGTGTGTATACCAGATCTTCACTGACATTCCATAAAGACAAATTTGTTGCCCTTTCGGGGGTCGCACGGCAGATGGCTTCATTGGATGGGGACGAATACATTGCCGGACTATGGAAGAGTTCCCTGCTCCTTGACCTTCTCTGGTCGCCTATTTCTAGTAATATGGCAAAACAGAGGGACTGCTACGCCCCGTCGTGGTCATGGGCATCGATGTTAGGCGAGGTAGACACACACTGCACCTTACTTGTGTCAGACTATGAAGTCCGCGAGTTCACCACATTCTCCATACATGGCACAAAGCCGCTAGCACTGGTTCAGAATACATTCGTGCTTCCTAGGGGCCCGGACAGGTTTGGAGACATTACTGACGCCAGAATCGATGTCAAATGCCTCGTCATTCCAATGACTATCGATAAGTGTTCTGACAAAATCAGCTTCCAGCGTCTGCCGACTGAGAACAACCCGAATTGGAGAAGTCGGAAATAAACTTCGCCGCGCGACGGAGGCATTTGAGCCTTGACTATGATTTTGATGGGCGTCTCTCATGTTTCTTTCTACCACTTATACACGAGGTTCCCAAGTCTGAGAGCCGGATGATTAGAGGTCTGATAATTGAAAGTCAAATGGCCGACCAATCACATCGGGAGACATATACAAACGAATTCAGGCGCATCGGTTTATTCAAAACCTTTGAAGGGAATAACCAGCTGAAGAGATTGATCCTAAATACATTTCTACAATTGGTACCTGAGCATGAGCAGCGCGATAATATGAAAGCCCTTAATCATGAAGTCTGTTCCGAGGAGATGGGACATGAGGAGCTGTTGCTTTTTGAGTCTAGGCTACATGCTTTTCTCCGAGCAGAAGAGACTAAATGGGAGACGACTTACCCGGGGTCTGAGGCTAAGGCAGTGGATTATCTGGATGCGAGTTGGTCTACTATAACACTCGTGTAAAAGAACGGGACTATTTTAGTTGCAAGAGTCATCAACCCCTAACAATTATAACTTACCTACCTGGTAGGGGCACGTTCATAGCACACTCATCTACTAGCCCTCATTATATAGCGCGTCTTGTTGCGGTCCATTGCCCCTAATTCTTTAACTAAGACTTACATTTTTTTCTACTATCTCCATGCTTTTAATAGAACAAAACAAATCGAACTTAATAGAAATAATGAAAAGTACAAGTAATGGGGTAACTTTCCGGATTAAGACTTTCCAAAATTATTTCACTTAGTATAATTGGTTAGAAGCATGCTGTAAAATTGATACTCCTGATTTTCTATTTTTGGCCCTAGGATTGCTTTCAGCGATTGCCGGAAATGACCTCGATTTACTATAATCCTAATTTATATCATAGGTCCCTGGTGTTCGCTAACAAAGAATTAGCGTGAGAACTGTGTTAAATATCTGCAGTTCAATGCCTAAGATGTCTGAATTACCCTTCTAAATTTTGCTGAGGTAGGAGTTACGAAAATATCTTCTGTAAAAAATAAGTAACCGCCTAAATTAAGGTTTCTGAGGGGAGTTTGGTGGCCGCATAGCATTATAATTACAAGGGTGTTGGTAAGGAAGGGCCCCTGTCATTTGTTGCGGCAGCTGCCCAAGGTACAAGGACTTCATGTTGCGATTAGGTTAGGTATATGGTACAATTCTCTTCAATTGGATATCCCTAGGTTAGCACATCGCCTATACCATGTCTTTTACACAGCGGCCTCGTTAGCACCACCCTCAAGGTACTTCCTCAATTCCCCCCTCCACTCATCCAGCGTGATCCATCTCTTCGCCTTATCCGTGCTGTCGGGCAGAGGCACGCAAGCCCTCGGCATGCCTTCGACCAGACTCGCGTCCCACCCAGGCACCTCGACGAACGCGTGACCCTTCTTGCACTTAAGCCCCTTCTTCTTTAGCTCTCCCTTACCTAGCAGCCCATAGCACTCCCGACATAGCTGCGTCGTGCCCACGCAATCGGCACATGTGTACACCGGCGAGTCCATCACGACCCACTGCTTATCGCATCCCGCACACGCCGCGAACCACGTCGGCTTGGCCGGGCCATCGCTCACCGACACCGCACCCGCGTCTTTAGCCCCGCTCGTGTGAGGTGAGACCTGGACGGCCCCCGCCGGAATACCGTCGGCGGGCTGTCCGTTCTGGGCGGTGATCCAGTTCTGCCACTTGACCTGGGCCTCGTACTGGATCAAGTTGCGCAGCGTCCAGGTGATGCGGGTGTTCTTTGCGTCCTGAATCGTCGTCAGCAGCCGCGCGAGGATCTCGTACGCGAAGTCGTCGTTCTCCTCGTCGTCGTCGGAGAGCAGCTCGATGCTGACGCGCACGATCTTCTGCAGCCACTCCTGGGCGAGGGGCGATGGGATCCGGCGCTTGTGGTGGAACCGTACGAGGCAGCACGCCGTGATGTTGATGTCCAAGACGGAACTCGTGTCGGGGAGGAGGTTCGCGATAAGCGATCCGTACGAATCGACCTTGTCGAGTGGTAGGCCCGGCTGGAATGCCTTGTCCAGATATGTCTCGGCAAGAGAGTTGGTCATTGCGTCAACCGTGTGCCGGGATAAGATTTCGTCATCGTGGAGCTTGATGTTCGCAAGTGCTGCCTCCTGGATGGAGATAACTTTGTCTCGTCGTGCTCCGTCGGCAGCTTTCGCAAGCGTCTTTGCGTACCCATCCTGGACCAGGAAGAGTAGGGCATGCGCCTCCTGCTTCGTCCCGATATCGATGGCAAGGTTGAAGAATTCCTCGATTACTTCCCAGCGCTTGGTCGCATTCGCCGCCTGAGCAAGCATGTCGGACCTCCGAACGCTAACGAGATCGACGATAAACTCGTTGACAAGCTCGTCGAAGAATGCGGCCCAAGTCGCACTCGTTTTATTCAACATCTCGATAAACATGATAAACTCGACCCACGCCTCGCGCTTCTGGTACTTAACGAGAATGTCGGTATAGGTGACGAAGTGGACGTAATTGTACTGGAGGGACTCCCTGTGGATTCTCGCGGCGGCCTGGTTGTCCTTGCCAAGGTCCCATAGTCGGTCTCCTAGATCCAGCGTAATGCGGGCAAGCAACGACGAGTTGGCAGAGTTTCGGATCCACGCTTCGTCGCCGTGGCTGAGCTCATCGACGGCCTGCTTAGCCCGACTGAGCAGTTGCACGGCTTCTTCGTTGCTGGTATTCGGTTGCTTCGCAATGAAATGGCACGCGTGCCAGTTCTTGGGGTTGAGCTCGATGGCCTTTCGAGCACGTCCTTGGTAGATATCGATAGATCCCTCCTCAGCACGACACAGCTGGAACGTAATAAGCGCGCCGTGAATCTCCCAGCTCGATTGGTCGATAAGCGTGTCGTTGGTCTTATCTAGCACCGATTCTGCCCAAGCCTCGATCTCCCGCAGCTCATCGAGCTTGAAAGCTCGGTTCTCAAACTTACGGGACTCAGGCGAGTCATCGACGTAGTACATAGTTCGTTCGCTCGACATTTGAGCGGACTTCTCTGGGTTGAGCTGGATGAATGCGTTAGTAAAACTCTCATCAGTCGGATGTAGGGATGTTAGACTCACTCGGTGTAGGTATCCGCGGATGAACATGCATCCACACCAGAAATGACGTGGTGTGAAATCCATGCGACGGAATAAATGATGCGCCATAGTCTTAGCAGCAGTGAACAGTACCGCTTCGTGTAAGTTGGCCGATGAAGCCTTCACCGCGGATACGAAAGAGAGGCCAGGCTCACTGGTGATATACTTCGTTACGGAAGAATCGTGTAGCCAACGGGAGACCTGCTCGACACCAGCCATAGAGTAAACCCATTCGCCGCGAATCTCGCGCAAGAGCGCGTACTCGCCCTGATCCCAAGTCTTCAAACTCACGTTCAAATCGAAGGGCCAGAACATGGAATCAATTCCGTTTTCATCAGTGAACAACTTGACGAGAAGGAGGCCAACACGGGCCTTCAGATCGCGATCGGCGGCTGAGAGGTCAACTTTGTCGAGGTGGTCGAATAACCAATACCCGGCATACTCACGAAGGCTCCAATTATCTCTGAGATCCACTTCGGTAAGAATCACGAGACAAGTCAGTGCAATCCTGATATCGGCATTCTCGGGGTCAAGGCAGATGTATTCTTTCTGTCTCGCACCCAGCTTAGCGTTGAAGAATTGCTCGAACTCGAATCGAGTATAGAGCTCGGGCGGGCACACGTTATTCAGAAAGTGCTTGACGATAGATATTTCCGACTCCTGAAGAATCTGAGGCCCCGAGGCCGTCGAGTTGAATGTGACATCCTCGGCGGCTTTGGACGGGATGCGGTCCTTGATTTCGGGAGACCGCCAGTCGACGACACTGGAGTCCGTGACGGAGAAAATGGGATATTTCTCCGCTAGCTTTTGGCTGAATGGAAGCAGTGATATGGTCAGGGTCGCCGGCGCTGCCTCCTCATCCTCCGACTCCGAAGGAGGTGTTCCAGGCATTGACGAACCCGTCTTACGCCTTGTAAGTGCTGGGCTGGGGGTGGGAGCCTGCACCAGAAGGGTGTTCTTATATTTTACGGAGAGAAGGTCCTCCAACATCTCGATAGAGAACCACCGTCGACCGTTTTCGATCCACGTTATGATCTCGTTTATCTCCTGGATCTCCTTAATAGTGCGGGTGTTATTAAGTCGTCGGAGCTCGGCATCGATCTGGTCTGTTCGTGTCTTGTCGGCATCTGCCAACACCTCCTTGATGTCTTCGACGAGATCGACCTTTGCCAGGGCGTTGAGACTGGTGTTCAGCTTGAAATAGTCGCCGTCACACTTTCGCCGCAGCGTTTTCAAGATTTTATCCCGCCATTCTGCAATACCCGGACGGCTAGCATCTTTCAAGATGGGCATATTGTCCATCCGGTAATTGATGTATATATCGATATCCTCGCCATTGTATTCGGAGATTGGGATAACATCAAACTTGATTCCGTCTGCTGGCTCGAGCCAGTCCGAAAGCACCTGCGGGCGAGCGGTTAAAAAGAGGCGGGCCTTTTTGTCGTCGGGTACAGAAGTCAATCTCTGAATCAAGGGGACGAGCGTCTCGTCAATACCGTCGATGAAGAAGAAGAATGTTGTGTCTGGGTTCATGCGCTCCTTATTGTTGATGAATAACTGCTGCCAAAGGTCGATCGAGTTATCAAAGTTAGAAGAGCGCTCAACAAGTTGGAATACGGACTTGGTCATGGCCTCGTAAGAAGTGGCGATTTGCCACAACAACGTTCGCGACACCAACTCCAGCACGCTGGTAGCATCTTCTTCCTCAGGCTTCCTCTTCTCGCCCTCCATGAAGAAATACGCAGTGACGGCTCGAGAAGTAGGTCCTGCTCCACTCGTTCTCCTTAGATACCTCACGGTGTTGGCCAACATCGACGTTTTACCCGAGCCATTCTTACCCCCTAGGATGACGATGGGCTTGCTTGGGGATGGTGAAGTCGTCCATTCTAGGAACATCTTGTCTCTTGAGATCCACTCGCCAGTCCCGTCGACCAAAGCATTCTTACGAGCATCGAAGGCCTTTTGCCAATTGGGAATTGGCTCGCCGTCGTTATCCAGCATCGAGCTTGGGAAGCTAAGCGCTTTTGCAATGGTCCTTCGCCACTTCTTTGCTTCCTCTTCCTTCTTCTGTTCCTTCTGTCCGTCGAGGATCAACTTGATATCCCCGGCACTATCGCTCACCAGCTTGTAGGTCTGCGCATTAACCAACAGCGATTCCTTGTTATTTAGTCGGTCCATGATGCCGAGCAAGTCCTGGATGCCATTGTCGTTGAGGAACAACTGCTTCGTGAAGGCGATAAACCTGGTGTGCTTCTTGCGCAGCTTGATCGTGCGGTCACATATCTCGACGAACAATCGGAGATTCTGAACCGCAACTCGGGTAAGCCTCTTGTCCATCCTCCCCTCATAGGACTCGAGTCGCTCAAGAAATTCCGTGCATTTCTCAAGCAGCTCGGCAAGGTTCTCGAATATGCCTTCGTAGCCCTGCCAGGCCTGTATGACGAAGGTGAGTGCATTGTAACACATGCCTGCTGGCGCGAAGACCTGTATGAGCGTGTCAGCAAGATATCACTCCGATCGACGAGAATCGGAGCGCTTCATGAGCTCACAGTTGAGGCGCCTTCGGCAACAATTCCTCCTACGGTGTTGATGCATTGCAGAGTCCTGTTCACAATGCTCTTGAACGTGCCGAACTTTTCGGACTTCTTCTTGTCCGATGCTTGTACGTTGTCGACGTAACTGAGCACAGCATTAATATCCAGTGTTTTCTGAACTCTCCTGGGGTCTCCGCCAGCAAGCTCAATCACTTTTGCGTTAACTTCTTTCCAGATTGCGTCGATTTCCATCTGTTCGGACAGCTCCGCCGCCTTCTCGGCTGTGGAGCCGGCAGTACTGCCCGATGATTGCAACGTCGGGGGCGCCATTTTGGCACGGAGTGTCTCGCTAAGGGTCGTGTCACCTTTCAAGCCTCTTTCATTCAGCTACGAGTTCTCAAAAACAAGATTTCTGTCGTCGTCCTGGGCTTAAGTGTGTTTATATTTCCAGCTCCATCCTTCTTAGTATCCTGTACCCCAAGCACAGAGGATCTCGAGGCTCTTTTGTAGGATTTCATGGAGGATTCAGCTTGAGCGGCTCTTCAGTTAGCTGCTTTACATAGCCCCAACGCATCCAACGAGAGCTTCATTCAGCCACTGACCAACTTCTATTTCTGCCCAACTTCGAGGGGAAATTAGGGCTGTTAGCCGGTGGGCCGCAGCAGGAAAATAAGCGGGTGATTGGCACGGCGACGGCGCTTTCGTGCAGTGCAGTGAAGAACCCTTGTCCCGCGAGGGATTCTGCCCCACGGCACTGGGTCCTTCGACGAAGCCGTAGCGCCTAACAATCGTACGTCCTCCCGTGAGACACGTAACACATCAAGATTTCAGCTCTTGTATCAAGAAAAGATTCCGGAAGCACGATGGAAGTCTTCATAAACTTCTGCCGCTCTTTGCGAGTGAGATTTCCCTTTTACTGTCTACTATTGCCGGTCGAGCCAGCCTCAGCAGGAATGAGATCGTCGAATGCGGAGACGTACAGGATTAGAGGGAAACGGTCGATGAAACGGCGGCTGCAGGGCTGACTGTCACCCCTTGATTCGGATTACGGCACGGCCACAGGGCACAGCTGATAGCGCATGAGCCATGAGCCTCTACGGAATAGGCTCCAAGTATATATTCCGCGGCGAATTATGCAGTACGCCTACCTATACCGAGGTAGGTTAAGCTTGGTTATAATATCATTCAGGAAGTCCTACATACGTCCGTCGGCATCTGTGGCAGACGTCAATTACACTGCGCTTGAGGTTGAAATCGATACGCCGTGCCTGGGCCAATGGAGTTTTACTGGATGTTGCAACCATTCCAACAGTTCGGCGACCTACAGCTAGGCCTTCTACCCTACCAACATCGCGGATTCCTATTTTCAGCTCTCGTTTCAACGCCTTCCTAGCCGATCTTGCATTTAACAAACGTAGCAGTGCAGAGAAATATTGAATATACTGCAAACAGCAGGACTTCGTGGCCGTTCTCTCATTCGCTCACATGTCGGCGTAGTCACGAAGGGGGTTTCGATGATTTATTAAGTGGCTACAGACTTCCAATACTGAATGCAGTAAAAAAGATGCATCCGCCAACAATCCAGCATGCGCTTCTCATAGGCTGATAGGTACGGCTGGTGAACGCATCGGGCTTGGCCGTTTACTGCCACCATCCTCCAATTTGCTTCCGCTTAGCACTGGATCACGGGGACGTTGCCGGGAGCACTGTACGGCTTGCCGGCGTTGTCGGGCTGGCCGGTGAGGCCGTAGATACTGACGACAATGCTGGGGTCGCTGGGCTGGTAGGCGCCGGGGAAGCTGACGGTGGAGCTGGGCGAGAAGGTGCCGCTGCCGCCGACCTTGATCTGGGCGCACGACATGTAGAACTGGGCGCCGCCGGCCTTGGAGGCGCTGTGGAGGGCGAGGATCTCGACGCGCATGAGATAGTCGCCCGGGGCGATGCACTGGGGCAGGTTGAAGTTGACCCAGCCCTGGTTGGAGATCATGTGGTCGACTCCCCACTGCTTGCTGGAGGTGTCGAAGGTGTCCTCCCAGATCTTGAACCACTTGAGCCCCGTCTTGCTCGCCGTCGCCGCGTTGTCCACCTTGGCCAGCCACGCCGTGATGGGGCCCTTGTGCGACTTGGCGATGGGGTTGTCGGCGTCGTTGGGGAACTGCGCGCCGCCGATGACGTGCCCGAAGTACGCGCCCAGCTGGTCGCCCGGGTTGACCGAGATGACCTTGTCCGAGGTGGTTCCTTGCTTTTGGCAGATGATGTCTGTGATGCTAGGTCAGTATCCCCCTTAAAGGGAGTGGGCGTCTTCAATACTTCTTACCTTGCGAGGTCACATCATAGACGGGGTTGTTGTCGCTGGGGGCACGGAGACCGACGAGCGAGCCCTGCTTTGCTCCGTTGACCGAGACTTCCTAGATGCGTCATGAGCCACTAGATTTCACGATCGGCATGATCACCGAGCCTTACCTGGAAAATGCAGTGAGCCTCAGCTGAGATGGCGAACGCCGCAGCCGCAACCAAAGAGAACTTCATCGTGTCTGTGATGGACGCGAGCCGTGTATGCTATGGGGTTCGATAGACTGACCAGGCTTGGGGTATCAAGTTTTTCTCTGCGGCACCCAGTGTTCCATCGCGCGTATATATAGATGATGTGGTATCGCTATGTGCGATTCTTATCACCTATATGCCGAAAAAGATAAAGTAGGGGCGAGCGATGCCGATACTAGCAAACCCCCTTTCCACTCTATGGCCGTAAGGCACCTGAGTCCCTATCAAATCCGCGCCAGAGAAACTCTCCGGGACAGATTAGATCAAGGTTTGACTCCCCCTTTTTTCGCGGATATTGGTCGACGTCTCTGTATGGTCGCAGCCGCCCCGGTGGATCTGGGGTAATATAGCCGGTAAAGCCAGAGTTCATATACGCTCCATCGCTGATTGGCTCGAGGGAGGCTGCTGCTTTCTAATTCGAACAGCTCCGTGCCATGGTTAGTCGAAAGATTAAGAACTGGTTGGAAATCTAGTACGGGGAAACTTCTTCATCTACATGCGCAGCAAATCCGAGGCGCATGAGAGGGAGTCGGATAGCAGCCCTACGTTCCGGCTGCCAAGCGAGTCCTCCTCCTAGCCCATATGACAGGAAACAGATGAGGTATGACGACGCCTTGCATCTTTAACGAGCTGTATGGGTGCAGGAGACGCTTAAGCGGTGTTTGTTGGGGGGTGCGCTATGAAGCATACTATCTGCATTATTGAGGATTAAACTTGTTCCCACCGCAGCATCGTATGCATATAAGGTAGAAGAAGGGCCGATTCTATTTGGAATTTAAGGCCACACGGCATCCTTGAATTGACAGCGCTCTGTCAGCCTCGAATTCGGTATTCCTATTACACCATACAATCAACACTGAGCCTTGGTAAATATTATCTCGTTTTTTTTTTTTTTTCACACGAAATAGACTTGGGTAAGCTAAGCGTAACATGAGGATCTTTGAGTGACGATGTACAGGAAGCTGTCATGTTCTTGTGGGTCTATCTGAAATATATCACGACTGTATGGTCGTCGTTGCAAGGGGAAAGCAAGGCTAGGGGGCTGACACATCTAAATATAAATACAAGCAACGTGGCCATTCCGCAACGCCCTAGATTGATGGGCGCTTTCAGATAGCTGTGGTGTGATATATCAGGCGCCTTGCGATCTAACGAATCTCCTATGGTGTGCGTCCCTACCCGGTGGGAGAGTAACGGGTAATTGAGGCTAAGGGAGACACTCATCAACGACGAATTCTGAAGTTAGAAATCAGGTTATAGTCTGACTAATTAGGCTTGTCGTGTTTACTGTGTCTATTCTTGTCCCAAATGATCGGTACTTACTCCCCGCTTTGGGTTGTTAGAACGGAAACACCTTCAGACTGTCTTTGGTGCCGAAAAATAGGAGGCTCTGAAAAGATGTAAATAGACAGACTCGTGGAAATCATACCTTGTGATGTTAACTAATACACTTGAAAAAGCCTTGCCGAGCTTTCCGTCGCTCATGATCTTCTTCGCAAACTGCCATGGACCGGGGCAGCCTCGGGATCTGAGAAGTGTAGCATATGATGATAAACCTGTTCATGTCCTGTCTACTTGTCTAATACCTCCTATATACAGAGTATCGGGGCAACGGCGCGCAACTATGGCGCGTGGAATGTCTGGAGTACCTCTTATCAGAGATGGATATCTCCCTAGTTAGTCAGGAGAAAGGAGATTCACCACTTCTGCTCGTAAGCATCACTCTATAATGCTTGTCCAAGCTGGAGCGTCGTTCCAGCTAGCCAACCCACATTTCGCCTTCAGGAGAACCTCGGCTCCTCTGAGCCAGTTACCAGAGCGAGTCCCGCGTATACAATACAGCAAAGCGTATCAACCCATGCCTAAACAAGTCAGAGTGGCCAACATAGATTTCTTTAAACAGTTGTTCTTACATATCTCACTCTTGGACTTGGGTCCCTGGTATGTAACATCGTCTTGGTCTTTTCCCTTTGTCAGTCTACTGGAGAAATCCTGGGATTGCCATTTCCGAACTATTCGTTCTTTGTCGAGTCCTCCGGATCTCCAATTGCCTCTGGCGGGACACAGAGTTGTTCATGACAAATACTTGCGCTGAAAATATATGAAAGACGTGGAATACAGCGCTATATTGATCTGATTGCTACCTAGGCGCTAATATTTGTATCGGCATCAGTAGTAGCCCATCCGCCTAGGAGCGAAACTGTGCGATGAACAGAAAAAAAAAAAAAAAAAACTCCGGTGTTTCCCCCATCAGCTCAGCGAGGGTGCAATGGCGTTTGCTATGCCCTTCCTATACCCCCTCCCGCGCCCCAGGTGCATCTGATTAGCTGCGCTACACCTAATATTCATCCCGTAGCTGCTTCGTGCCGTTAATGATACCGCTTGCAGAGTCGATAGAGTAGTCTCCGAAAGCTTCGGTCAGCGCGGCATGGGCACCATAGCAGTGCTTCAGGTGCTCGACCCTTCCTTGTCGAGGCCGCGTTCGGTGCATCTCCGCCTCGAGGATATCCATCGGGTCGGTGTGGATACCGGATAATCCGGCATGGCGTGCTTCTTAAAAGCCTTGAAGGACAAGGTACATCCTAGACACTGAGTCCCGTGTGTTCTACCATGTTCTTTCAGGTAGGGAAGTGGTACGATTCCCAGGTCATAGTCCCTGACTTCGTGATCGACTACCGACGGGGCTAAATCATAGCTACCAACCCATATATAACTCCCGAAATCCGGGATATTGACACATTGTATCTATCATTACTATTCTAAATATTGAAATTGGTTTCCTCCGACATAATATTAAGAGACTTCCCGAAAATGAACTGAGAGATACCTTAAATTTACATAATCGGGAATGAAGAGTAGTCGCATGCACGAGCTCGGGTCTAGGTATTATAGCAATCTCAATTCCATTTCTTCCAAAGCACTTCATACACTCTCAAGATGAAGCGCCTAAACAGCCTCATGAGTAAATCGCAGCGCGCAAACCTGGTAACCCACCACCCTGGGCGACGGCACGCACCTGCTCGCCGGCTACATGAGAGAGACAATGCACGCGCTGAACGTCTAGAATCCTTCTGTGTACCGGAACCCGAAGGTGAGCTATTTCGTTTCAGATCATGTCGACCGGTATTCATAGGCTGACTTATCTTACAATAGAAATTCGACCCGTGTCGATTTCTGGACCTGCGCAATGGCATGGCGGAACATACGTTGCGATACAATACGAAAACAAGGAGCAGCACAAGTTCGTGACGTTGACGAAGAACTTCATGCCTTTGAGTACGGAAGACACGTGTGCCCCGGTCGGTTCTTCGCTGCCAATGAGATGAAATCAATTCTGGGGCAGATTTTGCCCGAATGCGATATTTGCATGCCCAACGACATCACGGTGCGGTAAGCTAATCCCCCGATGCCTACCCTAACTCGACTAAGGAGATTCTGCTCGAGAGGGTGAAGATAATCGCGTAGAATGATAGCATCGGTTACCTGTTACTGAATCACGTTTTCCGGAATTTCCCCCTCATAGGTGTGTTCATTATGTATTCGAACGTTCCAATATAGCGTACGTCAAGCTGGAGAGGTAGATAATAGCAACCATAAAAAGCTGGAAGCCCATACCAAAAGTCAAGTCTCAACACGGCTGTGGCTAAGGCTTCCACCTCCAACCAGGATGTTTCCACTCCAGACACTCGATCTGCGCCTGCGACAAGCCTTCCAACTCCTTGCTTATATCAACCTTATCGCGCCTCTTATTATCCGCCTCCATCCAGAGCAGCGTGGCGACGGCCAGAATCAGTATGGCAGTCGACGCAGCCAGGTTGAGCCCGTTGCCGATGGGATAGTCCGGCCCGTCCCAGCTGAGGTACGACCACGTGGCCACCAGACCCCCGACGTTGCCGAACATCATGTTGGTGGCCAGCGACATGCTGCGCGCCGAGTCGCTGATGACCTGGGCCGACGCCTGCGCGTTGGTTAAGGGCCCGCCCGCGAAGCAGCTGATGGCCGTGAAGAAGGTCGCCGCGTACCGCACGCTGGTGTCGGTGCTGGCCAGGAACATAATGTAGCCCATCATCGTCAGCAGCGCGACGGGGATGAAGAAGATCTGCCGCTTGTCGAGGCGCCAGCTCAGCAGCGGGAGGAAGACCTCGAAGACGGCGCCGACGACGTACGGCGGGACCGTGTACAGCTGCTTCCGCACGGTGGAGTAGGTCGGGTAGATGGTTGCTACGATGGTGGGCAGGAAGAATGCGAGACCTTGGACGGTGATGCTGAGGCGACTCGTATCAGTATGTACAAAGCTGAATAAAACTACCGAGGATTACTTACTTGTTAAATAAGAAGATAGCACTGGTGGCCAAGACGACAGGGTTCCAGAAGCCCAGCCAGACTTTCTTAGGGTTTGTCTTATCCAAGACAGTAGTTTGCGCAAGAAGCTCCGACTTGACCCGGGCAATTGCGAGGGTCTTCTCTTCTTGCGAAAGCCACCGCGCGGTCTCGGGACGGTCGGTCAGGGTGATGAAAGCGATAAGCGAAAGTCCCATGGTGATGATTCCCTCCACCAAGAAGATCATGCGCCAGGCGCGGACGCTGCCGATATTGGACAGAGTTAGGATACTATGTAGTTCACTGTCAGTCGCCATCGCCTGTAATGGAGAGATTGGAAAGGGGCTGGTTCTCGTCGTGTCCAGATTCGGGGAATCGACAAGTAGATCGTACGCACCCTGAGGCGAGCAGCCCGCCAAACGCACCGGCTAGGGGTGCCATGACGACGAATAGGGATATTCGAAAGACCAATTCGGAGCGGCGATACCATCGCGAAAGGTAATATGAAATCCCCGGCATCATACCAGCTTCGAAGACGCCCAGAAGGAAACGAACGCCGCAAGCTGACGGCAAGTCATGAACGAAGGCCGTCCCCAGCGAACAGACGCCGAACCCGAATGACATGAAGGGGATGAACCAGCCGGGGCCAATCCACTTGCAAGCTAAGTTGCTCGGGATTTCGAAAACGATATAGCTGATGTAGAAGATGGAGAGAAGCACGTTGTAGTCGTTGCCTGACATGCCCAAGTCGTCTTCGAGCCCAGCCAGTCTTGCATTTCCTGAAGCTGGTTAGCGCGCCATGAAGAGAAGTAGGAGGTCGCAGTAAGGGACGTACCGATGTTTGCCCGATCAATGAAGCAGAAAAGATACAGCAGAGCCACTGTTGGCACGACCATGCGATCGATCTTGTTCCGAAGCTTCCTCTCAGCTAATTGATCAAGTTCAACAATAGGCACGCCATGGCTGTGATTGAATGGAAAATGATTTAGTACGCGTTTTTTTCTCTCGTCCGGCTCTCGATCGGATTCTCACCTGTCCGTCGCCGCGAATCCTTCCTCGGCAGCGAGATGAACATCTTTTTCGACGCGCTGTTCATACGGCAAGGATTCCGGCGAAACTTCCTTCGTTTCTGAAGATTTGGATATGTCGTCGAACACCGCCATTTCGAGCTTACCTAGAGTTGGAGATTTTCGTCCGCCAAGAGGCAACAAAACCATGATGTGAGATCTGTTGCCTTTTCAACGGCCCGAGACGTTGATTTTCTCGCTTACGAAGCGTCCCGCAGGGGTTATTTACCGGGAACACGCTTCGGTAATACAAGACGTACAGCAGTTGGTACACGCATATCAAACCTACCTAATGTTGTGTTGGATCGGGAAATTTATCTTGCGTGTCCAACGCGAAGCAGACCCATGATGGGACCTCAGGGATGGCGATCATGACTGCTTTTCGTTCTACGGTCGATTTTAGTTGGGCTTACCTACCTCCAACGCCTCCACACCCACATCCCCAGACCCAGACTTGCTAACCTACGCTATGCTAGAGCTCCGTGGAGAAAGAACGCGGGGAAGCTGGTCAAAGCCTCCGGGGTTATCGGGAGGTTGAACTTTTCGGGGGAGCTGTCGTCGAATCGAGCAATACTGGCCGAGACGACCTGATCAAACGCTCATTTTCGTGGCAGGCGACAATGGAAATCACAGTAGGTACCGTCACAGTCGCCGCTTGGTAGACATCCCGGTGCGACCAGCTCAAGCATGTGTCGAGATGATACTACCAACATACATAGCATGCTACGGTACAGGTGTACAGGTAAGAATGCAACACACACTTGAATATGTATCTGACATGTCATGTCAATTAATTCAGGTATTTCCAAGCGGTTCCGCATTTTAAGGCTCTCAATCCACTGCGGCAGGTAGATTGCCAAGAACCGGAGGCTCAGGGGCAGAGGGGATTGAGATAAATCGAAAAATTCCTTGACCTAATCAAGGAGTCGGTGTAAAATAGGGGTTAGCTTGGGCCTTGACCAAGTTGATTGGAGCGCATGCTAACGGCTTGCAATTCTAACGCTTGATAGTGCCATTTTTGCTCCTTGACGTATGTGATCTCGGCCAAACGGCCTTGCTTTAGGTTGCTTTACCCGTGTTCAAGTCCCGTCTGTTGAGTAGGTAGCCGCCTACATGCAGCGTTCCGAGTCGTTTCCCACGTGGTGCCCATGTAAATGCAAACCTCATCTCGATTAAATGAGATAAAGCCAGCTTCTTAGCTCATAAACGCTTGATGTGCCGAATGCCGCGTCGATAGAATGTGATGTATGCGATTATAGGCAACCTGATGTTTCTGTCGGAGAGCTATGAACTATCTCCAAGAGATACCTACCTGATAATGAATTGCGCCGTAGGTACCTATATTGCCTTCCGGGTACGACAGCTGATATCATCGAAGGTGAGCGTCGTGATAATGTGCACAAGCAGTGAATAGCTCGGCCAACTTAAGACTATCATCAAGCGGAAGCCTACATGGCTTAAGTACGATACCCATGTTTAAATTCCAAATCTCCCAAATCAACCGCCGGCTCAAAGTTGCTAACAGCAAATGTAAACGTCTGATCAATCTTCTGCACCTTCTTCATTTTCACCTTCGTCCTCGTTTCTTTCGGCTCCTTAGTCTTTCACTCCAGAATTCCAACCTGCGGATACCGTCGCATCCAACGCCCAATCCACTGCTTCCCGAGCCTGCGATCAGCCCCCTGCCTCCTTGGCATACGGTCCGCCAAGCCAGACAGCTCATCCTTCGTCGACGGACACCCCAGATCCTTCGACGGCGCTCGTGCGTTGAGGTGACTAGGCGGAACGCCGAAACCTTCGCTCCGCCTCGCCGATCTCGATCTTCTTGTCGTTGTCATCGCCGTTCTCCCGAACGGCTTCCACGACGGCGCGCGCCATGTCCGCCTCCCTTTAGCGGTACCGCGTGGTTCTTGGGCACGCGGAACCGGGCGGAGGCCTGCCGTAGCGACGTGCCGGCTTCGGCGACGGCGGCTTCGGTGACGGTCATGTGTACGCCCGGTACTTGGCGCCGGTGCGCGTTGCGTTGGGCGGCGGCCACGGACGTGGGGAATTGCGTGGCGGCTGTGTCTGAGAGGTCCATTGTTTGGGTATTTTCTCCATGGTAAGTATCTTTTTCAATTTCATCAACTATTTCCTTCTTCTAATGAGACGTTGATGAGTGTCCCAATTTTCGGCACTCCGATGGCCTCAATACGGGGGGGGGGAGGCATTTTGCACAGTAGAAGCCATCCGGCCACGTGAATTTGATTTCTGTTGATCTTGCCTTGATCAGCCATCCTGATGCTTCCAGAGGTCACAAATGGAGAGCAATTTGTAATTCGGGTCCAGCCCATAATTGTAGATATTGTGATATTATTCATTCAACGCTATACGCTCAGGTAGGCAGATGATCGGATCGTATGTTTTTAGCATAACTCTACCCGTTTCTTCTTCTATTTCTCCATGTTCCGCTGCCGCACTCAACTCCCAACCTCAGCGCACATATATGCGCACTGACCGTCTAGCACGTTGCGCGATGATCCGTCGAATGCGGCTCGATAATGTTTCGTCTCGCCGCTATTTCATACAAAAAGCGACTCCTAGGACAACTTCTTCGGTAATCTAACCCTACTTCACGATACGCCCGCTGCTTTGCCCAAGCTGCCGGATCCCCGACTACTAAAGATGCTCATGATACCGAAGCCGACGTAGAACAGCATCAGTGGGTACGCTACTAGAGCTCTCATCTGTCTCATTCTTCCCACCGCGCAGAACATGCCGCTGGCGCTTGTCGTGCACCAGACAATCGCGGCGCTCGTCAGGATATAACCAAACGGTCCATCCATCGGCAGGACAATCCCCACCAGACTCGTCAGGACTAGCGGGAGGAGGCAGTATCCCAACACGCTTGCGCTTCTCGCAAACGTCAGAGTGCTACTCAGATGCCCCTTGGGATCGTCCCTTCCGCCTGCACTGGGATCGCCCGGGTAGCCGGGACCGGAGGGGTACGCGGGTGCCGCATGAGCTGGGTCTGGCGAGCCCGGGCCGTCGGGGGACATGAGGGATAGGATCGTGTGTAGCGCAATGGACCCCATAAGTGCCAGTCCGTAGATGTAGCCGAAGTGTACCTTGCCGCTAAGCAGCAGAAACGTGCCGAACAAGACGAAGAAGATTATCGGGCCGCCGAGGTCGGAGTCGTCCATGATGTGTTGATCTATACGGCCGAAGGGGTTGAGAACTGCTAAAGTCTGAAGCATAGTTAGCACTGTCACTCAACGTGTGGGATACGGGTGTTTGGCAGAAGGAAAGCTTACCTTCATCTGGATGTGCCCAAAGTTCACTCCTAGCTCTTCAAGTAGAGGCGGCTCCCCATCGTATCCTTCCGTCGAGAATGCCGAAATCCAACCTGTCCGCAGACCACCTTGTTCGCCCATCCTCCCACTTACGCCCGGTGCAGCGCCGAATCCTCCATATCCACTGGGCCCCGGTGTCGGTGCGCCATAGCTATATGATTGCGACGGCGCTCCTTGGCTAGGAACGCCGGGAGAGTAGGACGAAGGGTAGAACTGAAGATTCGCGGCGCTACCACCCGCATACTGGTTAGGAGGCGCGCCGTAGTATTGTGACATGTTTTGCGGGCCAATAGTTGGAAGCTGGGGGGATTTGCCAATGTTTAGAGAGGTCTAGTCGTAGAGACAGTCGTTAAAGCAAAAAGAATGATAGCGAGTGAGTGATTATCTGAAGCGGACGCAGATGACGCAGGATTTCGAAGAGAGAAGCAGTAGGTAGCCAGGGAATCATACGTTGTGGGAGATGTGTTGTGAGATTCCAAGGATTGGTAGGTTCAACAGGCCGCCAAAAATTGAATCTGTCTTCACCAATGTGGCACCGGCGACCAGCTAGAGATCAGATAGTACCTAGGTACGTAACTGCTGTAGCTTTCCCTGCATTGTGGCTAGTGACAGAGTGTGGCTGAGTGGCCGATAGACTCATAGACCCACTTAAGTCCCGGAGCTCCGGACCACTATCCCCGACATGGACAATCTAATCGCTCCGTTATCGCGATAATTTTCCGAGATGTGACGATTTCTTTTCTCATATTCAAATCGAGAGAAAGGCATCCTCATCGCCGTTAATTGTCGGCCCGCGATCTAGCGCTCTTCGCATTCCCCATTTTTGATTACACAAGTTCCCGTGGTTGTACATTGGGAAAACTACGAAGATGGTACGTCAGGGAACTTGGACTACGATTTTCCCGCGCATCGGTGAACGGGCTGATGCGCCACTCACAATTCCCACTGACAGTATGGCCAGGCGCACCGTATTATAACGCAGATCGTCGTAGTGGGCAGCCGAGTTCTAGGCCGCGCCTTCACCGAAGCCTACAAGCAGGCCCAGGCATCCTCCAACTACGCCCGAGCGCAAGCCAAGATCAATCCGAACGCAGCCTCGGCCCGAGCGAGCCTCTCGAGTGGCATGACCCTGGACGAAGCCTGCAAGATCCTGAACGTCAAGCCGCCCCAGGGAGGCCAAGCGAACATGGAGGAGGTCATGTCGCGGTTCAAGAAGCTATTCGACCAGAACGATCCACAGAAGGGGGGCAGCTTTTACCTGCAGAGCAAAGTTCTGAGAGCGAGAGAACGCATAGAAGCCGAGGTTAGGCCAGCGATGGAGAAGGCAGCGCAGGAGGCTGAGGTAAAAGAGGGCTGGAAGCCGAAGGTGTACAAGGACCGGTAGTGACTCTGGGTCGATTGGGATCCAGGAGTTTGATTTAAGCAGGCGTCAACGATCCGGCACCCGTTTACCCAGCATCTTCAAAGAAAAAGCATCTTCACTCGACTGCAGCATGGCCCGGCGTTCTTAGGGAATTTCATACAATTATGGAGCGATTTGCTCCCGGTGGAGGATGGACATAAGGCGAGACCGCGTGTACCAAAGTAATCCATGTACATTACCAAACAAAAGGAGGGCAATGAGATATAGCATTTAATCCTCCATCAAGTGGGCATTTACCAGCTAGACCCCAATGATGGGGTTATAGTCCACGATTCTTTGGCATAACGTTGAACCGCAATAGGCATGTTCGCATTACGATCAAAACACATGACCTACAATGAAATGACGGACTATAAGAACCTAAGTGTGACATGATTTCGTTATTTTCATGAAGTGGCCCAGTAGCTTTCCTAGCCCATCATTGTGCATGAAGTAGTCGGGAGCATTTTGAACATCCCATATTCTTTATAATTTCAAATGACGCCTTTTGGCAGACTTTTCAACCCAGAATGGAGATATAGGAGGATCAATGCTCAGTCTTACTAGCTCTAGTCGGGGAAGTCGCTAGTAAGCAAATTTCACTGGGAGCGCAGAATGAGTTCATCTGGTTCATCGTCGTCTCCGGTAGGTATATGATCAAATGGATGATTTATTACGAAAGCTTTCCTTTCACTTGTCGTATTACAGGGCCTGCCCTCTTCTGACTAAAGACATCGAGGTTGTGTTGACTCCCAAAGGCAACCAGAAATGGCGTCCTATTTTCCGAGAGCGACAAAGGCATTGATAGTGTGGCAGATAATCTTATTGATAGCGAGGTTTGAACCAAAAGCCTGAAGGGGCTTGTGCCATCGCGGGGCCACGTGTATTATGCATAAATTATTATCACTCGTTTCTTTGGTGGTTTGTTCCTTGATCTGAGGTTGCGAAACATAACATCGTATGAGATATGCTATTGAGACGCTTAAGTAGGCCATTTCTATATACGAAAATATATGAATCGACTTGTATTTGAACATGGAAAGAGGCATCCATTCCGTTGATTTCAACCTAACTATTAATATTTCTTCTAATTGTGACGAAAATCCATCCTGATATCTGGGTACCTTAACATCCACCCAATGTAGTCGAATTGGCAGTCCACTCTTCGACGTACGACGATAGTAGCTCTACTACTTCTCCCCAAACTTCACATACTCTCCAAGGATAGCTATCAGATTGAGTGAAGGCTAATGGTGTGTTTCCATCCACAATTGGTACCAGGGGATTCACCTCCTTGCTCGTGAGCAGCTGGCGTATACTGTCCGTAACATGCTTGCTATAAAAGTCATTGGTAAAGATATAATAATCGCGCTTCAATATATACCATAAAGGCGTCCACCCACGCTTGTCTTTGGCGTTAACATCGACCCTTTCGGTCTCAACTAGTGCCATTATTTTCCAGGACTCCCATTCTTCACAGGCGTACATCAGAGGTGTCTTGCCCTCGAAGTCAGGCTCGTCAGGGTTCAGAGATGGCTTTCTCAATAGCAAATCAAGTGGGGATTCGCGTGAACTATTTTTGTAAGCATAGGAAATTAGTGTTCTCCCATCATTGCTTTTGATATTCAGATCGATTCGAGGATGCTCCAGAAATGACCGAACGACGTGTAGATTGGATCTTTTCACCGCCAGTGATAATGGGGTTACACCATCAGTGCTTGCATAGTTGAGATCAATTGTAGGTTGGCATAGGAGATGCGTAATAGTAGCTGTTGCTCGATCGATTGATCCACCGTATTGGATAGCGTATATCAGAGGTGTCATTCCACTCTGGCATGGGAGGTTCAGTTGAGCGCCAAACTCGAGAAGGCACTGCACTATTTCACACCGGCCTTCCCCTGCAGCGTATGAGAGTGGTGTCCGGCCGATGGCGTCTGCCAAGTTTAGGTGAGGTTTGTTAGATTCATACAAGAACCGCACGACCTCAACAGGACCAGTTGTAGCAGCGAATGATAACGGGGTTCTCCCATCCTTGCTAGTTGAGGAAATAGGGATTTCTGTCTCATTCAGGGCAAATTTAATTAGTGGCAGAGCCTCGTGTGTACCCCTTTGCGATAGATGATGCAAAAGATTAATATCAACGGAATTGCGGGACGTAACATGTGGATCAGCACCGTGTTGACATAGAGTCCTTGCCATTTCGATAGATTTCGCATGAAATAAAGGTGGTTTATCTGCCCCCCGGAAATTTGGATCTGCACCATGTGAAAGAAGACATTCCGCTAGCTGCACCAGATCGTTGGCTGCTGCATATGTTAAAGCAATATGCCGATCGCTACCACGAACGTCGAGCCAGTCCTCGTAGTGCATAAGGCGCTTAGCAAAGGCTACCGTGGGGAAACTTCTAAGAAGCATTATGAAGTTTTCGCTGCGAGGGTGAAAGAGACTCTCATGTAGAACATCAACAAGGGTGACACTCCGTAGAATCGCTAGGGCGGTTTGCCCATCAAGATTCTTCCACTGTTTGTTATTTCGATCCGGTTTGAAGCGGCTCAGATCGCTCAACTCCTCTTGTATTGTATGGATCAAAGCGCCATCAGTAGAATTTATGCTTTGTTTAGCTGCCTCTATCGCTAGCGTGCGAATGGTGCTGTGGTTTCCCCATGCCAGGGCTGCACTGATGGGAAGACTATATCGTTCAGAATTCGTCGATAGTGTCAACCCCAGGTGCCGCTCCGGGTGAATTTTAATGAGGTTTGGCAAGCTTTGTTGGTCAACTAAGTGTTCGGCAAGTAAATATATGAGAGGTGCCTCAGAAGTGTGTCGGCATGTTTGATATTGTTGAAAAAGATTATCAAATGTGATCCAGCGTGGAAGAGAAAACGTTGATAAGAAGTTTCTTTGATCGATCCCGCCTTTCTGTGCCGAGTCTGCATGACTAAGAACATGATTGATAGCGTATTCAAGGAACGGGAATTTGGCCTTGGTCTCTTCTCGTAGTGATTTTGCCTCATCGGAAGATGCCTTAGGTAGCTCGTCTGGAATATGCACTTTAGACTCTATTTGATCTCCTAGCTGAGCTAGGCAGACTTGTTTCAGAGCCTCATTGCCAAGTCCCTCGATGTCTCCTGTTGTTTTCTTTCTATGACTTAGTAATGTGCGCAGTCCATCTTCGCGCAGCAAGTAATCACGCACGGATTCGTGTATGAACTGAACAGTAAGCTTTTTCTTTGTAACTTCCGCGAGTCCTTTTGAGACGTTCAAGTTGAATCGATCTATAGTGCCGATTTCAATGTGGTCTCGGTCCCAGAACGATGAGCTTGCAGGCTCTGAACCAAGTCGAACCGCAAAGTACAGCTCTTCCGGTCGGAGCGGCCGTTTTGCGAATAATATCCACTGCAAACACACCACGAGTTCGTCGATGTTCTGGGTATCACGAGTTAGGATGTCCTCAAATAGACGATGCAGCCCATCAGGTATCTGCTTCAACCTTCTCAACGTGGGATTCAGCCCCTTATCGTACTCTTTGTTAAGAATATCGACTACCAATGATGCCCATAGAAAGATATTCGCAGCTCGTTCGAGAATCTCGGTTTCGATTTCTTGCTTTTTCCGTTGTTCCTTGATCTTGAGCTTGGATTGTATGTATTGGCGGATATCATTGGTGTGGTCGGGCTCATCCTCTAGCGTAAGTTGTAGCCCCTTTCGTATGCTTATATGAGGATAATGACGACTCGAAAAACACACGCGGAACGTGAAGTTGGATTCCACTGCCTGTTCTCCAATGTCCTCGAAGAAGTAAATCATCTCGCGGACTTCGTCCTCTGGGCATTCATCCAAAGCATCAATGTAACAACACAGGTCTAGCGGGCTAGTTTGTGTTATCACTGATTGAAAGGCTTCTTTGAGCGCTTCAATCGGCCACGAATTGTCGTCTGGCATGCTAAGTAATGGAACCAGCGCTTCTGAGTTAAGATGAGCTCCTGAAATGTTCTGTAGAAGCTGTATTAATAAGGACCGGTACATTCCCTCGGTAGATTTTTCAAGCTTATCGCCTCGCGCGTTGAAGAAGAAAGATATAACAAGGCTCTTAGTCTGCGTTTTCTTAGCCCTCTGAAGTAGCTGGAATATGTTAGTCTGCAGTAATGAAGGACTGTGCAAATCATCTCGCCACTATTCCAGGTGCAGGTATATCTTAGGTAGTTATTGGTTACTTACTGCTCACAAGTCAGTATGATTATGAGTACGACGAGAGCGATAAACCAATAGACACTTACCATATTTCATCATTATTGACTTCCCAGCTCCCGGCTTCCCTTTGATCCACAAGAAGCCATGATGTTCAGCTAATTTCGTTGGATCCTGCCAAGTTTCGTATACTCTGCTTTTTGGAAGCCACTGACACGTTTTAGTCTGCGCCGCTTTGAGAGACACATATCTAGCGTCTACCCCATCAAAATCCAGCTTCTGTAATATATTTTCTCTCTGCTCCATCGTGAGAGTCGGCTGGTGTGTTAGTGCTGTATTCCCAATGTTGTGAGTATCATTAGATGTGTTGTCTTTTCTCAGCAGAGAGTCTCGCATAATTTGAAGAGCTGCTTGAACTTTCCGAAATTCGGGATCCTCCAGACTATCGAACCTGCACATATCAACATGGTTCGCCTGGATATGTGTTGCTCTCTCATGCTCGCGGTCATTAATGCAAGACGAAGAGTCTTCCACAACCTGATATGTGGTCAATAAGGCATATCAGATAGTTAAGGAGTTTGCCAATGAAACAAATTGGGGTCTTACCTTCTTTCCAAACAGCCCAGCTTGTGCAAACTCTTCCTGGAAGCTGTGAATCTGCCAGCCCCGTGCGCGTATCATACGGATGAATTCTTCATTTAGCATGACAAGACGCTCCGAATTGGGCATAAGTGTTTGAACGACTTGGTCGTTTACTCTCCACCCCAAGGCCTTGATCAACCTTATTAGAGAATGGTGAACCCCATTCAAGGGGTCGGATCCGGCATGCGGAGTGCCAAAGAACATGATACCAACCGTACTCAAGTATACATGCGCTCGATCGGGTTGTTCTTGCTCATAACTCTTGGATTGTCTCAATGTCTCCTTGACGAGGAGCCCCCCAAGACTATGCGCAACGAATAGTAGCGGGCGTGACGGATCCGAGCGCCGGCAGTCTTCAAGGGCGCAGAGAAAATCACCGCCGTGATCTATAAGTCGATTTTGGCTTGGAGGGCGAGATACCGAGTGTCGAATGTGTGTATCATAGCCGAAGGTAAGTATACGCCCATCGGTGATGATCTGCGGAGCCAGGTCTTTGTCCGTTCAGTTAGCTATACTTCGTGCGGTGCCAACGCATGTTGACGGCAGCTCACCTCTAGGCCAGTACAGGTAATCACCGGTCGTGGTAGCCAGCTCTGACTTGCTATTCTCACCACTGCTAGTTGTTCGGGACCTTGATAGTAAATTGACCAACTTTCGCTTTGATGTAGGGCTCGAGGTAGGCGGATCAGCAGCTGCTCGCTTTGTTCGCTTCTTAGACCGCCACGTCAACTCTGGGTGTCCAGTGAACCCATGAACGAAGCATATGCTATCAGACAGTGTCAGTGGGCCTAAAAGCTTCGAGAGATCTGATAATTGAACATCTCACGACGTACTCGACCACAGGAGATTGAGGGGCATATAGCTCAGTGATGCCGGTGGAATGTATCTGTCCGAGGTATTTCGAGCTCGGCTCCGATGGCGGGGTGTACGCCATGAGAGATGTCGTACATTAAGGCTACAGCCTTGTGTGACGATCGGATACTGGAGGAAGGATGTTCCAATAACAAGGTATGAAGAGACATGAACACTTCTTTTGAGCCTGGGTCTAGAGGAAAACTATAATTGAAATATCGTAATCAGAGGGTAAACGGAAAGAAGAAAAAGAGTTGGCGAAGGGAAGCGGGAAGATGGAAGAATAACTCTTAATTGTGGCGTGGCGAAGTCATCTGCACCCTGCTGCCCATAAGAAACCCCATTGGGCGACCATCGGTGCGTTGTCAGCCTAGCAGTCAACCCGCGCTGAAGGCAGTGCTTCAATTGACCAACCGTTGACGCGCCTCTACTACGGTGTAGCTGCTTTACCTAAAATGTACCGTACCTACTCCTATCTTAGCATCATCGGCAAAATCTGCCACTGGTTGGGCGCTAACCACTGTTATGGGTTGATGACATGCTATTTGATAGTCGGAACGTACCTACCTGGCAACATTAAAAAGGCATGATGGAAAATGCCAGGGATCACGCGCATTGATTCGAAATATCCTGGTATAAATACCGATCGTTTAGGAAAAGGTGTTTGAAATTGACATGTGAAGACGATGGACGGCCCTGGCATGTCTGCATCAAAACATGAACCATCGCTCAGCGTGCTTAAATCCTCCTTTTCACCAAACCCCTAAAGAAATCAAAGCTGTTCTCATCACTCTGCAGCGCCCAAATCTTGCCCGTCGGGTAATCATCGGCCCCCAGCTCCTCCGCCCTCAGCATACCCCAATCCCGCGTAATGCCCACAATGCGCGCCCTGGCGCCTCCCTCAGCCTCGAGATTTACAATCTGCCGTCCGTGGAGCCAGTGCGCGTAGTACGCGCCCTCCATATCGCGCGTGAACCCGCGGCGTACGAACGTCTTGTACAAGGCCTCCATGCGCGTCAGGATGCCGGCGACCAGCTTCTCGATGCGAAACGGCGCGAGGTGCGAAGGGAGCAGGGCGTCGAGGGAGGTCGTGGGCCGCCCGTTCGTCGCGTTGATGCCGATGCCCAGGACAATCTGGTACGAGCCCGAGTTGTAGGAGCAGTTGGATAGGATGCCGCCTATCTTCACGTACGACGGGGGTGATGACGACGGCTGTCGGGGGTCGAGCGCGTAGATGTCGTTGGGCCATTTGAGCTTGACAGGAAGCTCCTCGTACCCCCGGTCGTAGGACTTGACTGCGTCGACGATGGCGATGGCGGCGAGGTACTGGATGAAGACGATGGGCCGGGTTGGCGCGAGGTGCGCTGGGTGATTGATGACGGTAGACATGATTAGGGCACCAGCTGGTGATACCCAGACATTGTTTCCGCGCCCGCGACCCGCAACTTGGGTTGTTGCCGTGAGCGTGAATCCGGATGGTAGCTTGGAAAGCAGCTTAAAGTTCTTCTCGAGCAGTGTATTCGTGCTCGTGACAACTTCTCCGTACATCAAAAAGTTACCCCATTCGTCTGACTCTGGTTCCGATCGTCGATACTCTTGCAAGCTGGAGTAAAATGCGTTGTGGTTGAAATAAGGGGTAGCCCTAGCCTCAGGCCAGGCATTCTCATGTGTTACGATTCGTTTGGTAATGGTGCTATAGTCAATCATACCCTCACTCGTATCAGGGGGCTCTTGGTCCTGATCTTCGGTAGCCAATGCCTCTTTTAAGCCGCCAACAGACCACATGGTCTCGGGTTTCTGTAAATGGAACTTGTCGTTCTCTGCTTTGATGTACTCTTCGCCATCCTCTTTGGTAATAATCTCTTCCCAAGAATGCAACAGATCATCAACGTCGCTACAAGATATAGATGATAGATGAAGTCGAGAAAGGGATGGTACGGTTGACGTCTCCTGGTTTACCTCAAGTCCAAGCTTCGCTAAGCATGCCTTTAGGAAGCTCGTCCTTGCATCATCATCGGCTTTCAGAGCAGCGATCAGGTCATCGTACCCCGTCACATCGTGATGCGGGCTCAAATTTGCCGCAGCAAATTCCGGGTGAGGCCCCGAGAGAACTGCGGCACCCTCGCCGACTTTGCAGTACACCAGAGCCGCCTTGTCGCTGCCGCCATCAACATCGACATCACCGGCATAGCTTGCTAGAACCTCGACGTCGCCATTTTCATCCTTCGCATCGACGAAAACACCGCCGCCATTGTAATACGACGTGAAAACTTCAGGTACCAACCCGGAACCCCTGAATGCGTCCTTCACGACGTTCACACGTATCGCGCGGGCGCCATTCTCGCTGTGGTATTGAAAGCCCTTAAAGGCGCCACCCCTGCAAGTCCCGGGGAAGAATGCCAACTCTCTCGACCCGACGACTTCCATGGCCTTGTCGTCGACTTCGAACTCGCACCTCTTGGATCCATAGTACCCGCCCGCGCAGAGACCCAGGTACGAACCACCCCGGCGCACGTACTGGGATATGATTGAATTGCCTTCTCCATTGAGCACGCGGCAGTACCCTAGATCAGCACCGCCTGGAAAGACGAGAAGCGCACACGTGGGAGCCCATGGCTCTTTCAGTAGAACGGTCTCGGTAATAGGGATGACTGCGTAATTGGGCGAGAGAAGTCGGCGCAGCGTGTATGTGGCGTGCTTGACTGACTCGACCGTAGACCCAGTGCCCGTATACACCAAGACATTGAGTTTGCGCGGGGCCATACTGGATGAGGACGTGTTTGACGTGAGTTTGTTTGTGTGACTCGTTTCCAGGGACCTGAAAAGAGGCAATTCCAGCGCTGTTCGGATCACCGAATTTCCACCGTCCGCTAGCGGAATTTAGCCCCTTGGATTACAACACTAAACGGCGAGATCTCAACCAAAACACGGTATCACAAGGTACCTGAACTTCACTATACACTACACACAATGTCCAAAGAAGAAAACACAACTCAGCAGAGCAATCCCGCTCAAGACGACGACGAGCCGGACGAGTGGTATGCTATTCCCGTGAATAATGAATCCTGTCGGAAGCTGACTGTTATAACGCTGATTGCCTTAGGGATAAGCGAATCTTTAGCACCGGATGTGCAGGTAAGCGGGTCCTAGTCACTTCTTCGTACTCTATACTGGAAGGCTGATTAAACCGATCAGACGAAAATGCGAAGCTGACGGACTGCTACTTCGAAAAGAAGGACTGGCGAGCTTGCAAAAAAGAGGTGAGCTTTTGAGAAGTGGCTTCCCTAGTCGACTTGCGCTGATAAATTTCAGATGGACATCTTCAAGGCGTGCTGGAAGAAGCATAACAACGACCAAAGGACCTCGACGAAAGATGCATGATGAAAAATGTCATTGATATACGATGGCGAGGGAAAGATCGAAGTCCCTTTGTAAGATTATAATAAGTTAGACTCAAGAAGTTGAGGTATTAATATCAACCTTGGCGGTAATTCCACTCTGAAGTCATAAAGCCTCTTATTAATGTTGCAAAGAGCTCTTATTAGAAAGACTGGGTTAGCTGAATTCCCCACGATTTCTAGGCCCCTCAAGGCCTGTAACTATTGCCCATGTTCCTTATCGATAGTGGATCTACAAGAATCTAGGTTACCCGAAACTTAGCCCACTGTGAAAAATCGATGTTCTGATAATCAATACTAGCAAATCAACACCCAAATTATCAACATTAGCAATGGCATCACGAACATTAACGCCGCTTCGAATAGGTTCTCGGCGGCTACAAGCCCCCCAAACACCCCAAAGCTGGGCCCAGTTGCCCGTCCGAACCGTCGTCAGCGCCTCCAAAGCCAAGCCATACACCCAACCCTCCACCGCCTCTCGACCTCCCGCTTCGACCTGGGCCTCAAAGCCAGCAGCAGCACCCACCTCCAAGCCCTCCGCCACCACCACCTCCTCGGCTCCACCAGCAGCAACATCACCACGGATCCCCACCCCCGCCGTCTCCGGCACCCCCCTCCCGGACGCCCCCGCCACGCCCTCCCCGTCCGTCGTCGAGACCGACAGCAACGGGCAGCCGATCGACTGGACGCAGTCGTACCACGGCCTCGGCACGTCCGCCTTCTCCCCGGAGACGGCGGCCGTGCTGCAGGCTCCCATCGACCCGGACGACGTCGAGGTCAAGCCCGACGGCATCATCTACCTGCCCGAGATCAAGTACCGGCGGATCCTGAACGCGGCGTTCGGCCCCGGCGCGTGGGGCTTGGCGCCGAGGGGCCAGCTGATGGTGCACGAGAAGCTGGTGACGCGGGAGTACGCGCTGGTGGTGCATGGGCGGTGAGTCTTTTGCTTGTCTGTGTCTGTGTTTATATTTATCCCCCTACCTCGGTCCTTGGTCCAGCTTGGAAATGCTATCTACTTCTTCGGTCTACGACGATCAGGAAATGTCTTAAAGCTTGCTAACATGTTCAAAAATTACAGGTTCGTGGGGCAGGCCCGCGGAGAGCAGCAGTACTTCAGCGAGGAAGGGGTGTCGACCGCGGCCGAGGGGTGCAAGTCGAACGCGCTGATGCGGTGCTGCAAGGACCTGGGCATCGCGTCGGAGTTGTGGGACCCGCGGTACATCCGCAAGTTCATGAAGGAGCACGCCATGCAGCAGTGGGTCGAGCACGTCACGACTAAGAAGAGGAAACAGATCTGGCTGCGCAAGGACGACGAGGTCAGGTACCCCTTCAAGAAGACGTGATATGGACGTGACGTCTGTGGAGATGAGAAAGACTACGGTACCTTCGGTGTACGATACGGAAAAAGGTGGGCGGGTGGGATATACCCCGAAAGAAACATGTACATATACTAGACGAAAGGCACGGGCAAGGCAGGTAGACCTAGCAGCTCTTCGCCCCGGACTCGCTCTAGCACGTACATAGAGACAGACGCCTGCAGTGTCATGGGATAGGAAACATTGGCAAGGATAGATGGAGGAGCAGCAGCAAAAATATAATGATATAAGCCGCGCGTAGTAGCGCGGCTCCCAACTCCAGAGTCTATGCTCCGGCCATGAGTTGAATTCCTCCCTCTAACTCCCTAATGGACCCCTTTCTACCCTTCCCTCTTGAAATGCCAGGCGACCAGAACTGATAAGACCGATAACTCCATGCGACAGAACCTTGAGAATGCGACAGGCAAAGTTACTTCTGTACCCCAGAGCTGTGCCCGCTGTCTTCTGGGTGCTGTGGCTGTGGATTTCCGGTAGCCACGGTCCCCCAGCCTAAGAAGCTCCAGCCGCTTCTGGCGCCGGCGTTGCTCTGCTCGGCGGCAGCAGCAGCTCTTCTGCGTAGGGTGTTGTCGTCCTCTTCGGCGCCGCTCTCGGCATCGATCTTCTCGAAGTCGACCTCGCTCCTGCTCTTGCTCAGCCCGCTCAGCCCGCTCCACACGCTGTGGCCACTCGGTGGTCGCGACAATTCCTGCCCGTCGAAGCTCATGCTGCCGGGACGCAGGTCTCTTCTCGCCTGCTCGGACGCCTTGCGCTCCTCCTCGGACTTCTCGAGCTGCTGGGCCTCCTTGTCCAGCGCGCCCATCATGAGCGCCAGCCGCTCCTTCTGCGCGGCGATGAAGTTGATCTTGTCCTCGGCGCCGCCGATGTTCTCGGGGATCAGGGTCGCGGTGCTGTCGGCGGTCGTCGCGGACGCGCCGGGCGCCTTGGAGCCGGCGGTGGCGGCGCCGACGGCTCCGGCGAGGATGTTGTAGAAGTCCTGGCCCGCGGTGCCGGCGTTGTTGGCGGCCCACCGCGCGGCCGGGACGCTGAATCGCGCCAGCAGCGCCTGCGTGTAGCCCTGGGGCGTCGCGGCCGCTCGAGTCTCCTCCTCGCGTTCCTCCTCGCGCGGCGGCATGCCGAGGACCTGCGTGCGCAGCGTCTCGATGGCGCGCTTCAGGTACGCCATGCCCGCCGCCTTGAGCCGGTCGTGGGAGCTCGCGATGAAGTCCTCGATCGCCGTCTCGTTCTCCTCGAGGTACGGGTGTAGGTAGGTCTCGTAGAGGACGCGCGCGCCCTGGGTCTGGGGCAGCACAAGGTACAGGAGGAAGAAGAGGCGCATGTACGAGTAGAAGGGGATCCAGACCAGGATGAACTCAGTCCAGGACTCGACGAGGAGGGCGCACGACAGCACCGACCAGTACATCAGCCATGGCGTGAGCTGGGCCGGGTCGGAGGTCTTGAGGGCCTTGTAGGATGCGAAGAGAGGAAAGAGGAAGGATGCCACGGAGCTATTGCGGTGTGGGTGTGGGTTAGTCACGATAGGTGCAGATCACGGATCACGGAGCTAAAGAGGGCGGGAACGTACGATAGCAGCTTTGGAATTAAATCGAACATGGCGAGTGGTTTTGAGTGGTTTTGAGTGGGTATATGGGTATATGGGTATTAATTGCCAAGACACTCGTTATTCTCTCTCAATGTCAATTGTAGGACCAAAGGATTGTCGAGGCCGTACTCGAAGGCTAGTGTGGTGGTTTAGCTTGGTGACAGGTAAGATAAGGTTGTCGGAAGAAGAGGACGAGGGACAAAGAAGTTGGAAAGGGACCGGCAAATCCGGCAAAGGGGTCGCCTCACAAAAAGGCTGGGTTGGGTATAGATTTGCTAGTCTCGTTGATGCTAGATACTCTGAGACAAATTCGCCGGTATATCAGGTTCTTGAATCTCATGTAAGTTTGGAGCTTGAGACGTGAATGACGACTCAAAGAGATCACGATAGAGGTGACCCCACCAAACGTCACAAGCGATACTGGAAGCAATCACCTGCGCTGCGCCGCTTAGGGTGCTAGAGTGCCCGATAAGAGCAGGTGGGGTTTCTGATAAGTGTTGATGCCTTATTTTAGCTGGGCTCGGGGCTTGCGTGCGGGCAGGCGGGGCTGTCTTAAGATCGGATCTGTCACTTGCCGGCAGACCTTAATTTAGGCGGGCCAGTTAGTGGTTGCAGCTGAACTTGTGTTGCCATTCAGCTGGGGGAATACATTGATACTTACAGCTTGCGACTTCAAGTCAAGATATTGGGCAACAAAAGGGGTTTTGGGCAAGAAATGGAAGTAACAGGATGTGTGTATCTTGAAATCACTGGGATCCTATAAGTACCGCAGAGATTAGCTAACACGTAGCAACATCATACTTTCTCCTCACTCCAGTCCGGTGACGAGTCTGAATCCTGATTCAATATGACGCGTCTTATCGCAATCTATTTGACTGCCTAACTCAAGTTGAACCCCTAATGAGTTAAAAACACATGTTCTCATATTTCAATATACGAGACGCTGCCTGGCACTTGTCTGATATATGTTCAATAGAAGGTTGCCTAAGTCGCCGAGAGATGGCAGAATTATCAGCTTCGACCTCCAACCCCCTGCACGAAGTGTTAGTCTTAACGCGGTGGCAGGGCTCGGCAGACAAACGGCGTTAGTGCCTAGGCATCCATACATACTTAGGTACCTAAGAGATTAGGTATACATATAATGGTATCAAAGTTCATTTCCCGCGTGTAGCGATATCATAGTTTCCGCGCCTTTGGTTTCCGTTATCGAGGATAGTTTTCACAAAGTGGAAAGCTGAAGTATATTCCTGCCAAGCAAGGTAATCCGGGGTAAACTGTGAAATAGATATGGTCACCTCTAAAATCCAGAGTTTATATCCAGTTGCTTGCTTGGTGACTTACGATGGCATCTCCTGCCCTATTTTTACCCTTGCTATTAAAACTCAGCAGTTCACTGGTTGGTAGTATGTGGTCAACCCCAAATAGGAAAAATGTTGTCAAAAGGACAATGTTAATATGCTAGAAGTCATTTATTCACCTAGGTATAAATGTGTACATAACTAATTCGGTACCGAGGCCTTATCTGGGCTAACACCACTTTCCGGGTGACAACTCCTCTCAAGAGGCCACCAAGGTGAAACTTAGGATAATGATATAAAATATAACATCGATGTTGCCTCCAAATTGGATATATGCCTACTCTAAGGCGTCAACCTTCTCGTAGTTACGTGTATTGTTCAAGATTTTACCCAACGCTTAAAAAGGTATCACTTATATGTCTGTGAACCCGCATCCGTAAGATACGCATCTAAGTTCCCCAAATGGCTCATATCAATCATGTTAACATACCTACCTAATTATATTAAGGATTTGAAGAGGACCCAAGTACCTTGAGGCTTGTAGAGATACGTAGTAGGCTGGCTTGAGCAGGTGTTGAAGCAGGGGATCCAATGGTCTCTCTTTTTGAACACTTCGGTCCTAGGTGCATATACCTACCTACGTGTACCTCGTTGCAATCGAATTGTGACAGTATCTGTCGTAGCCAATGAATCATACCTTCACTGGCGACATCCATACCTCTACATTGTAAGAAGACACATGTTTCATTAGAACTCTAGCAACATACGTCGAAACCTTTACCCACGTGCCGTGACAGATTGAAAAGCTCTTGTTTAGACGGAAATTAAGGTCACGCTTATCAACTGTTGCAGTAAATTATCGAAGTATTCGAGTGAAGTTTGCATAATGAGATCTATAGTGCCATTCCCCCTCTCACGTCAAAACCGTGAGATATCCCCCTATATACATTGAACGCCGGTAACTAGCTCCAGAAGCACATGCTGTCACGCTCAATTCGCGGAGAAGTCATCTCCAGGATCATTGAAGGAGAAGAAGTCCGGCGGTGATACGTATGCCCCGGGATCACCACCCTGACACTGACCCGAACTTTCCCCCTTGTTAGGCGAAGAGGATTTCTCCTTGCTGGGAGACTACCATGCTGAGTTAGACTTTATGAGGAATTTCAGTACGAGAGTGGCGGTACCTTGGAGCCTCGCTTCTTGGTGTCTTTGGACGGCTTCTTCTTCGAGCTAGCCTTCTTCTCTTGGATCTGATTAGCATCGGTTTCCGGGGTTAAGCGTTGGGTAGTTCTTACTCGCTGCGTCCCCTGAGAGATTCCCGGACGCCATAATTCTCGTAAGGCTGAAGATTTTCTTGTCGGTACTATCCAAGAACGAACTGGTATGGAGTATGCCCATTTTCGAACTGGATCACCGACCCTTATCTTCTACTTATATATGATATCCCGCGTCTCCTATCTTTAGTTTTCTTCACTTTGCCCGCGGCGGTGGCTCTCTTCCTATCCCTGAACTCGAGGTAGCGTGATACGCTTTTGCTAGCTAGACCCCTCACTCGTCACTCGTCGATGCGATGATAATGCGTGGGTCCGATCAGTATAGCTCAGCGGCTCGCGTTCCGGGGAACTGAGGCCATTCTTGATGATCCTGAGTTAATCAAGTTGAGTCAACCTGCGCCATACCTCGGTTCCCCCGTTTCGTCCATAGCCAGTGACAAGTGAGGAACTGATGTCCTGATTGGGAATGTTGCTACGGGGCCTCCCCCTTAACTCCCCTTACCTAATTACCGGATCCGCGGTCGGTTCGGACTCTCAGGAATCCTTTGGCGTCGCTCGCGGCAGGCTGTGGGGCAGGTTTACGTATCTGCGCGTATCTGCGATCCCTGGCGCAACGATTGCTGGGCCGCACCGCACCGTGCCGAATGCGGATTAGAGATGCGAGCTGCCGAAGGACCCATGCCCGCTTTGAGCGGCGCGGACCAACGAGGTCGACGCTTGGCCGCCGCTACGTCTTCCTTGAGGCTGTCTGAGCCCCATTCGACCTGTCGGTGTGTAGCATCATTGGATGGCTAGATATAAAGGTAGATCGATGGTGCCTCTGCGCATTTGGCTGCCTATTTATGGTACCACTCTTTTCCCGTCCGTACGAGAATGAGTTACATCTGCAGGAGATTGGTCATTTTTCTATGGAATCGATCTCATAGCCACCGAGGCTGAATAGTTTGACATTGATCCATCGAACCGTCTCTCGTCTCTCGAACTCCGACTTCGCAATATCAGCGTCGCGGTCGTGAATGGATTCGGTTAGTCAACACGTGGCAACTTCTTTCTGCGTGTTCGATTTGAAACTAAATTCGTAGTAGAGTACTTGGAAAACATTTTTATCTTAGATATGCTAACCACCTGCCTGAGCTCAAAGTGTTAGAGTTGTAACTCATGGAACAACCTGCAAACTCTGTCTAATGATTCGCTAGATTACGATTTATTAGCTACCTGATTACTACAGCAAGGTCATAATCTCTAAGAGATAGGGGTAATCGAAATGCATTTCTTCATGGCACCGGACTGAGCTCCGTGGACTATATTAAAATCGGATCGGCCGGAGCCACGAAGCTAGACAACCTGGACCCAAGCTAGCCTTAACGGACTTTTGTGAGGGGGTACTGCGAATAATTACCTCCTAGGAGGTAGAATCAAATTGTTGCAATACGCATCACCTTTGTCAGCTCATTTCTTGACCGATCATTGCCCCTATTACTTCGGCATCGTACGTTACCAAGTAAGTAGTCACCACGTCCCAGTAAGGAAAAGAACTATTTCCATCAAGATCAACTAGTGTTCTAAATATAAACCCGTATGGGCGTATTCCGTATTGCTACCGAGATCGCTGAAATACCTGGTATATCTGTTATACTGTCCGTGAGATAGTTTGCCACAGATCTATTCGACGTCCAGGCTCTAACCCATCTAGCAGCATGCTGATCGCCAATATGAGAAAGATGATGGGATGATATACACCTGTCTACCTTCAATAAAGGTACCTGGCACATACCAAGGCCATCAATTGAACTATAAGAGCTGATGCCATCCCTGGATAGGTCCTCGGTATTCTACAAGGTGAAACGGCCGAATACAAAGCATATTAAACCTTCCATTGTAAAAGATTGGTTTCTAAATTAATCAAGTAGATCAAACATGCGCGGCTACCGACGATCATTTGCGATCCGGAGGCTAAAACTTGCATCTGCTGCTCGTTTCCGGACCAGGCGAGAGCACTACCTTCCGCAGGCGGTGATCCTACACTCGGGCCGAATCCGGGACAGAGAGGGTCTTGGAACAGACGAATATTGCCGGTGAGAGGATCGGCGATAATGATTTTATCATTGCAGCTCAGGTACTATGTAGAAAGTACCTAAGACCATGAAGACATTCGCTGAGCACAATTTCAAACTTGTGCACAAATAAAGGAGAAACCCTTGATGAAACGGAAATCACCGGGAGTAATCAAACCTACCTACCTACCTCAAATGGCTTCCTTGATAGTCCTAAACTGCACGTTTTTGGAAGGTCTTCAGCAGATAACTGCCTCAACTTTGGCACGAAGTGTTAAGATTTGGGCATACACATCCTTTCGGCTGATGGATCCTTGGAGAAGGAGCTGCGTGGCAGTGAAGGCCTTATGGAGCATAAGGGTTTACCGTCTGTGTGGAACCGTCATCCCCTTAATATCGAGGCTGACAGCACGCATTTAGAATTCAGCCTTATAGCCCCTTGTAGCTGGTTGGTACATGAGCTCTGCTTGCGATATCTGACACTGTGACGTGGCTGGCGTTGGAGGCGTAGATTCAGATACTTGCTTCGGCCATGATGCAACCATATCATTTCTTTTCTTCTTATTTTCCACAAAGCATCTAAAGTCAGATGGAAAAGTTCAATCCCAACGTCCATCCTGAAACTGTGGTGTCGCGAGTGTTCGTTTCATTGTGTAGGATGCTGTTCTGCTGCGAGTATATGATGCGCAGACGCTCTTCAACCCGAATTTCGAGAAGCGCAAGGTCGAAAACATGGAAATCACGTTAGGTAGTGCAACTTAAGACTATTGGCGGGGTTGCGAAGGACTCAGTTGGCCTGGGTACCGCGTCAGCACACGTGGCAATGGCGTCGATGCGCCTGTGTGATCAGAGGACCGG
Organism: Hypoxylon sp. FL1150; assembly: GCA_022495205.1. Taxonomy (NCBI): domain Eukaryota; kingdom Fungi; phylum Ascomycota; class Sordariomycetes; order Xylariales; family Hypoxylaceae; genus Hypoxylon; species Hypoxylon sp. FL1150. The sequence goes on along the minus strand of MU376307.1, from coordinate 27,829 downwards.
CGGGTTGAGAGTATACGGGAGGAAAATTGATGGGTCAGGTGTTAACAACAAAAAGGGGGTAAATCGTACAAGCAACTAGGGGTTAACTATTTACCCTTAGCTCTTTTCATACAACACCGAGGCGTAACGCCTGGCAATGTGTTTACCTTTCTATTGCAGTATAAGCCTTGACGTTTGATGGCCATATGTCAACAATACTAATTGATTGTGCGGTTATCGCAACGCTGTGGTGCCTTAGACGCTTATCCCTGGCAACGCCGACAGGGTATGAATGGTATAACTATTCTCAGTGGCGTGTTTGAGATGAATGCTAGTTGGCACAACGATAATTACCCGTGTTATTGAATATATTAGGTACCTAATATATAGGTAACTATGGGCTGGCCTTAGTGTCTCAGCTTCAAAACTGTGTTGGCAGCTTCGACCCTCGCATCGTAATCTGCTCATATTCTGGGCAACAACTTTCTACTATACACCTAGGTGCCTTAGCTATGAGGTACCTAACCTAGTGAGTTTGGATCTGAGCGATTTTAGTGAATCCATACTACCTTAGTTTTGTGATCATACATAGGTCGGTACCGGGTATCTTTTATAGTGAATATCATTCCCATTGTTTTTAACAGTGAATCGAGACAGCCTTTATTCACCAAACAATTCCTACAATGGAACAATAGCTGATATTATTTACACTTGCCATTAACTATGAGATCAGCCAAAAAAATCCAGTCTACATAAATAAGTGTGTGCGGATAGTCTTCCCACCATACTTGATCACTTTGACAACCCACGAAGTAATACTTGCTCATTGCATGCACAACCCAATTCACCCAACATCCGATCAACCGACCTACTCATACTATTGGGGTACTTCTACTACCACCTAGTTTAAGGAACACCATCCTATTCTGACTTTACCCGCGTGCGCTATGTCTGTTCCTTCTGCATGCACCGTCCTCGTCATCGGAGGCGGTCCGGCAGGATCCTACTCTGCTGCCGCCCTCGCGCTTGAGGGCATCGACGTCGTCGTGCTAGAAGCTGAGAAGTTTCCTCGGTAAGTAAACCATCTACCTCGTCCTACATATCCGATATTTATCTTGTATGATGTCGAATAGTCTCTCTAATCATCCTAGCAGATATCACATTGGTGAAAGTATGCTCCCGTCCATTCGACACTTCTTGGGATTCGTCGGTGCTCTCGAGAAATGGGAAGCTCTGGGCTTTGAGATCAAGGTAATCCCCTCTAGGTAGTGTGGCGAGATGTGTCTATGATACTAACAAACTTTTCAGAATGGCAGCGCATTCAGACTTGATCACTCGCATCCCGATTCGTGTAAGTACATCCTTTGATGAGATTAGGTTATGAATACTAGGTACTGACATTATTCTATCCTAAAGACACCGACTTCATTGCCGCGGCTGGGCCCGGCAATTTCGCCTGGAATGTTGTTCGCTCCGAGGCCGATGATATGCTATTCAAGCACGCTGGTAGCTGCGGCGCCAAAATTTTCGATGCTACGAAGGTTGTCAGTATCGATTTCGCGCCCACTGCCGACGGAACAGCGCTACCCGGCCAGACAGACCTTGGACGTCCGGTATCCGCCACATGGTCCAAGAAGGATGGTACAAGCGGATTGATCTCCTTCCAGTACCTTATCGACGCCAGCGGCCGGAATGGCATCCTGAGTACCAAGTACATGAAGAACCGTCAATTCAACCAGGGTCTCAAGAACGTTGCCAATTGGGGATACTGGAAGGGCGGCGGTGTCTACGGCTCCGGCACCTACAAGGCTGGATCGCCCCTTTTCGAGGCTTTAACAGGTATGTAGTAATCTTCTAACATTTAGGAACAAGTGACTAAAGTTTTTCTCAAGATGGCAGCGGCTGGTGCTGGTTCATCCCCCTTCACGACGGCACGCACTCGGTCGGCATCGTGCAGAACCAGGAGCTTGCCACTGCGAAGAAGCAGGCCGCAAACTCTCCTTCCAGTAAAGACTTCTACTTGCAGTCGCTCGAGCTCGTCCCCGGCGTCAAGGAGCTGCTCTCAAAGGGCGAGCTAGTCTCGGATATCAAGTCCGCATGCGACTGGTCGTACAGCGCCTCAAGCTACGCGCTACCCTATGCGCGCATCGCCGGGGATGCCGGCAGCTTCATCGACCCGTACTTCTCTTCCGGCGTGCACTTGGCCCTCAATGGCGGTCTTTCAGCTGCTCTCACGATTGCAGCTTCCATCCGCGGAGACTGCGACGAGATAACCGCGGCCTCATGGCACTCGAAGAGAATCATGGAGAGCTACACGCGCTTTCTTCTGGTCATTCTCAGCGCCACCAAGCAAATCAGATATCAGAATGCCCCAGTCATCCACGACTTTGACGAGGAGACATTTGAGAGAGCTTTCAAGCTTTTCCTGCCAAGTAGGTCATGATTGAAAACTCTTCCGTAATACCATTCACTAACCATATTTATCTCTAGTCATCCAAGGTACGGTGGACGCCGACACCAAGGGCAAACTGACGCAGAACGACGTGTCGAAGGTGGTCGAGTTTTCCATCAACGCGTATGCCGACATTCCCGTGGAGCAAAAGGCCTCTCTCGTCCAGAAGCTCAAGAACCTTATGGTTGGAGACGACGACAAGAAGAACGGCCTCGCCATCAAGAAGATCAAGGCAAGCCTCACGGCGGAGGAGTCCCGAGTTCTAGACATTCTTCGCAGCCAACGCATGCTGCGACACGAAGACGCCGTTTTCATCCACAACTTCAAGCTGGACTGCATCGACGGGATGGCCCCCAACTTGGAGCGTGGAAAGCTGGGCCTGGTTAAGGCGACTCCTGTTAAGGTTAGCACTGTACATCTGTTTTCGGTAGACTTCTTGAATGCAGATCGGCCGAATATCCGGTCTCAGAGAGAGTCTTCGAAGGCCTAAGCTTGCACACAACGCACGCAGGAGCCCTAATAAAGAAAAAGGCATATAATTGTATTTAGTGATATATTCTATTGTCTTCGTGCTCTTCGTGCTCTTCGGTTCTTGCTATTCTTGCTATTCTTGCCATTCTTGCTGATCTTAATGCTACCAACCTTTGTATGTGCGATTCTTTTGACCCAAACCTTTGTATCTCAAAATCAAAACTTTCTGACAAACAGAAGCTACTTTCGACTGCTAATTAAGTTACATGGGTATATCATAGTAGTATTTCTCGCAGAGACACCTGTCCTGACCTTAGCGTGAAACCAAGTCGGGCAGTTTAGATATAAGTAGCTCCAATAACATTATCCAGCTCTACTATTTTGCTTGTAACGGAGTATCGTAGCTTCTGTTATGCACGTAGTACACATAAGGAAAATTAGCGATATACTCGTAATCGTTCCGCGATCCCGTGTCAACCAGAAAAGGAGCAAATAACATGCTGGGCTAGGAACCACAGTATTGCATCAGGTACAGAGTCCTCGTTGTCCGTTTCCGTCAAGCCAAGTACCAATCGTGGACAAGCCCCTCCCGCATGCAAGGCCATCTTCCGCCAGGAAGATGACATCGCAACTGTTCACGACGATACGATGGCGCCCACCGTCCCATAGGTTCTCGCGGGCGGTAGCTGCAAATCTAGCGCGTACGGCGACTCTGACAATGGGCTTCGTATAGGGTATATGTACTGATTCAAGTCTCTTTATGCTCCTCCAGAATACTACGTTCGACCTGTTGAATGGGGCTACTAAATGTCGGTAGGGGGTAGACGAGAGGACTCACATCCGCGGCCAAACCTACGTCCTCGAAGGAGGCAAAGTCCGCGTGGAGCCGCCCCTGTCGCAACGCACATAGTGGACGTATGAGGAGAACTCATACGGAGCCTTGGAAAACATGCCATCAAGTCGGGTGCAGAGGAATTATGAAATGTGAGGATACGACACGAGGTAGGAAGTCAATTTTTATTGAAATGGAATGAAGACTAAGAGGAGAAATAAGAGAAGAACAAAGTAGAAAAACAAAGAATAAAAACAGCAAAATATTGGCAAAAAAGCTCACATCAAGGTTTGAACCCGTACATTTGACCTGAACAGTTGGCCGCTGCCGCCCTGCCACGGATTTGAACCCAAGATGCTTACGAAAAACCCCTCGGGGGGTTATTTCTGACCCTCAACTTCTACCATTGAGCCAAAGGCCAATTTTGACACGCCGGAAGACGCAGGGATACTGGATGGTCCCGTTGCTGGGCTATTTAAGCGATCCTAGGTCGGTGGTGTAAACGCTGGACCGCCAGTTACCCGGCAACGACGACGGGGCAGGGGATTCTACGTGCAGCGGCTGCTGAATAGCAATTTGATGTTAATCTTCCAATCCAGTACTATAAGTACCTTCGGTAGGTAGGTAAGTTTGCGCACCTACCTCCCTATTCGCAATTACGGTCGGTGTTCGTAAACCTCGCGAAACCAGAATGCCACCAAGAGAGCGCCCAAGGTCCTTGCATGTGACACACTTCTGGCAAGATGAATGCCAAATCAACATCGACTTGCTTGCCCTAAAGATATCATTAGCACATGGTTGTCTCAATTATTAGAGCACCCCCCTTTCCATTATCACCATCTGACACGAGAGCTAACAGATAGCGGTTGAGCTTGCGAATAGGGGCCCGGACCTGAATGCCAAGAGTGAGGAAGAGGGGACACCTCTGGGACATGCGGAACATCATGGCCTTGATTCAGTTCCGGAAGCAGTACGGTATATTAGCTCCAATGATCGTAGTATTCATCATAAATCCGGGGAAGTGTTAATCCAACAGATATCCATGTTTTAATGCGATGTAAGTATCGTCAAATCGTACGGCAAGCAAATAAATCTATTCCGTACCTGGATATCTGACGAAGAGATGCTCGATAATCACACCGCGCCGATCATAGTGGCCGGCGCTCGACGATCTGCCAGATTTACGCGAAAACGTGCTGGTGGGGTTCTACGAGCACACAGAGAAAACGCAGACATATCTGCTGGGAGATCGAGGTAATGTCTGTGAGTGATTGCACAGTCCTTGTTCCAGCTGGGTTAACGTGATATCGGGACAGGGGCGGGTGAGCCCAATAACATGGGTGTCTCTCGCTGTTGGATGTCCTGTAGCTCTCGGGGCTGGAGTAAACTAGATGAAATGCTGCAGGTTGACACCATGCGCTGCTGGAGTTTTGAACTTCGATGTATGCGTCTGTCGGCTCTTCACTCTCATCTCCGTCGCGTGAAAGATTTTGTCTTCCGCTAGTACATTTACTTTTCCAGTGTTTCCTGGCTGGACGAACATGGTGCTCTGGAATTGCCTGCCAGATAACATGACTCGACTCTTAGTGATCGGGCCGAGACTATTGAGTCGTTTGAAGATATGAACCCACTCTCGCATCTGCGAGCCTTCCAGACTCGAAGCTGGGCCTTGTACTGTGAAATGCCTTGAGTGTATTGGCGGAGGCTCGCGACAAACCTTGAATTGCAATTGATCATTATTCTTACCTCGCAGTAAATTGGTGATTGACTTACATATATTCAACTGTTTCTTTCAGCGTACGGTCGTTGAAGAGGAATATCTCTATAATCTTTGCCTTGTGGCGATACCAATCGCTCTCGGGCATCCTTGCGGTGCGAGGTTTGGCCATTATGGGGTCCCTCAAGGACAAGGACATCGTAGATATACCCAGCTCTCCCCCAATCAAACCCAATCCAGGTTATGGCCGCCAAGTAATGGCCATCGGGTTATGTCCTCAGGGAATCTCTCAGCTGACTCACCCCTCAAGCCTACCGAAAGTTCTGTGTCTGCATGTGATAGGCTGCATGGCCAGAGCCTACTTATCCCGCCATTCCTCACGTGCATACGGATCACCCAGCTAGCTGAAACCACGGTACGCGACTCTATATTCCCATACACAGCTCCATAAAATTTCCGAAGATTGATACAACCTTGGGCAAGCCAACGACATCGGTCCAAGCAACAGCCATTGTTTGCCTTGTCTTTTCCAAGTCAGATAAGGTCTCCTTATAGCAGGATATGTCCCGATTCCAGTTTTATGATAGGTAGTCACCAAGAAAGGGGCTGGTTTTACTGATTGGAATGAAGAAACTGTTCAGGATATTGCTCGCCGTGGGGTGGAGTTGGCCACTACCTGATTAATCCGCCCCTTGAGAGCTTCATGGCTGCTCTCGCAGGTACTCCTGCCGAAGATGGCCTCTCGCATTACGTATATATTTACCTTCTAAGAAGTAATAGAAACCTATAAGTATGCGGTCAATTGCCGTAAACACCAAGACTTCTCTGGCAGTTCTTCAGCACCAGCATGAGCAACCCCCTATCCATTGACTCACATCTTACATATAAAGCAAACCGAAGGACAGAGAGCTCCAGACTTAAGCAAAGCAGCTCAGCAAAGTCACAAAATTAAGTATCAGTAGCCATGGCGTTGACGTCTCAGAATCAAGGCTCCCAGGCTTCAGGAGGCGCTAGCAGGTATATATTATTTACTGACCTCCAAATAAGTACCTCAAGCTGAACAACAGGTAGTAGTACTCAGCATGATGATCAGTATTCATATGCCCTGCAGAAGTACCTTCATGCCAAACCAACCATAACCGACCATATCTCCCACTACGCTCAGTTGGATAAGGAGGGAAAGTACCTTGAGAAGAGTCACGAAGATAGGGCCAAGGATACTTTAAAGAAGTTCGAGGATTCATGGACCCGTACCAAGAAATAGAAATCGTCTTTTGACGGTTCTCAAGTCCCATAAGTCGAGAAGTAGAAGGCAGGAGGATTTTCGATCTAGCTATGTGGGATACTTTTACTATCGGTTTCCATACAAAATTTTCCCATTGAATGCTGCACGTTTTCCGTCTCTATAATGTCCTTATGTATTAATCTGTGATAGGAGGCATATATCTAGATTCTATGAAATATTAGCTACCTGGTCCAAGTTGTACTCCTATACCCTAAAGTGCTTATCTCTCCAACAGGGAAATATATATCATGCAGCCCAGTTATGTTACCCTTTCCACCATTAACTAAGAATCATCCACCGGCCCATCCACCAGCCTAATGACAGCCGACAGCCAAGTCTCGTAGTCCCCGAGCAGCGTCGGATCGCCGCCCCACCGAAGCACGCAGGCGAGCCAGCGGTAGTCGCCCGGGCCGAGCGAGTACTCGGTGCCATTATCTAGAGTCGCCTCGACCCCGGTGCCTGACGGCCAGTTAACCGTGCCCGGAGACAGCAGGGCGGTGGAATTGATCAGGGTGCCGTAGGAGGGCAGACCGAGGATCGACGTCGGAGGCGCCGTGGCTGAGGGCTGGTACTCGTACGGCTCGGCGGGGTCGAAACCGTAGACGCTTGGGGTGATGCTGATGTTGGCGGGTACGATGTCGACTGCGATATTCAAATCAGTTGTTGCCAATGTTAGATTTAGATTAATACGACAAAGTATTTGACTGGACACGTGGTATCGCATTCTTTCAGAGGTAGGATAAGGGGATATAAAAGGGGCAAAAAGCTACTCACTTCGGTACCCCTCGGTGTACTGCTCGCGGCCGATCAGCGATCGGTATGGTAATGAAGAGTTGACCTTGCGCAACGTCGTAATGACCTCGTAAGTACCATTGAATTCATATGAAATCTGTGGCTCCACAGCGCTAGTCGTATTCACGATGACCCAGTATTCCGCGTTATACAAAGAATAAGGAGGCCCAGAGTACGGCACGGTAAACTCTTCATCGTCGGTGGTCACTTTGACAAAACCGCCAAACACGGGGATCCGCTCCGGCTTGACGCCTGAGCTGGGGGGTAGGATCTTGAAAGAGACGAAGGCTGACTCGCCGGCCGCTACTTCGACGGTCGGCGACTCGAACTCGGCGGACCCATAAATTGGCAGCTGGTTCGGCTGGGAGTATACCGGATTGTTGGGCGGGTTCGGTTCGGAGTAGGAGGCCCCTTGGTGGGATAGGGTGTAAGTCCGCGGCGAGTCTGAAAGGTTCTCGATGGTGATGTTGACAGCCCCGTAACTAGTGCGAGAATTGTCGCTTACGAGAAGCTGGCCAGGAGAGATGCGGCTTTGATATGTGATTGCTTTATAAGCATTCACCAACCCAGCACCTTGCTGGAATGTCCCTGCTATCATGGTGTCGTTATAGATCCACGGAAGTGGGGTTGAGGTAGACTGGAGAAGAGACCGAATCTCGTCCACAGATAGTTCGGGGAATTGGGATTTCACCAGAGCGTAACAGCCGCTGATGAACGGGGTTGCCATGGATGTGCCCGAGAGTAGGGTGTAGTATCCTTGCTCCCCCAGGGGCCAGGTAGAGAGAATGCCACCACCGGGGGCTGATATCTGCGGCTTCAAGTCGTAGGTAAGGTAATTCGGTCCAAAGCTAGAGTAATAATCCATTTTCCCGCCAATGAGTTTGGGCGGGCTGGAATAAGATGAGTCGTTGAAGAACAACCTGTATTGATCAGACCCAGTGGCATTCATGTTTGCCAGGAGTCTGGCACTGTCGTTTGCATTGACGGCGATGTACTGAACAGATCCATCGCCGTAGAAGCCCGTAGAAGCAACCTCGTAGTCCACATGGTAAGGGTCAGTCGTATCGCTATAGAGTCCCATAAGGTAAGGTGGACTGAGCGTCTCACAGCACCCTTTCGCATTGGTATAACGGCAAGTGTCTGTGATAGTAAAGGCGATTATAGTCGTATTCAGTTTCCCCTCGTCCTCCAGTAGAGAAAGAGCCTTGCTCCATTGACTTGGCGTAGAACAGCCATCGTCAAACAAGTAGACCTCCAGTCCTTCCGGGAATTCGATGGGCCACAGCGCCGCGTATGGTATCGTGGTACCTTGGGAATCGGTGAGTGTGTAGACAAGTGGGGTATCTCTGTTAGCGACGGAGCCTACAGAGATGATGCTCGTGAGTTCGGCAGGCGTCGATGTACGATACAGCTGGGCGCCGGTTTCGCTATCAGAGCCGGAATTACCTTGCGCAACAATAACAGCTATGCCTGAATCCACGAGACGAGAAGCAACTTGCAGCAGTGGATCAGCGCCATCTTCCCATGACTCCGAAATGCTCAGTGACATGCTTATGATATCGACTCCGTCCGCTTGGGCTCTAAGCATGGCCGCCATCACACGATCGGTCGTCTCTCCGTTGGTGGTACAGTCAAACACTCTGTACATGTACAGTGTGGCTTCTGGAGCAACACCAGATATATCAAATGTTCTGTTGCCATTGGAAAGCGGGTCCATGCCAATGATACCTTGTATAAGTGTCAGTCCAATAAATATGAAAGGGAGACGAGAGGCGCTGGCCAGGAACTTACCCGCCACATGTGTACCATGACCTCCACCATAGCATGTAGTTAGGAAGTCATCGCTTTCAACTGCGGTCCCGTTGTCGGCTAGCCAAGACCAACCTCCGGCAATCCTGAAACCCGGGCCATATCCACCTCCCAGTGCCGGATGTCGGTAGTCGACGCCAGTGTCAACAATACCTATCTTGACTCCCTTGCCTTTAATGCCGAGCTGGTGTAGTTTGTCCACGCCAGCCATCTCCAGTGTCGAAGCAAGATTTCCTCCCGGTTTCGGCACCACGTCGGGCATAGCCGGAGGGTCAGCAAATGATAAAAAGGGGTTCGCTATACCTGTCGAATTATCTGGAATGTTCGGATTTGACAGAAACATTTCGTATACTGGGCTTACCGACAAAACGCCGGGAACATCTTCAAGCTGGGCCTGGACGGTGTCGGGATCACCACTTCCAGAAATTCGAATTGACAAGCCAACATATGCGCCCGGAGACCGATATTCATGTGCGACCGCATACTTGAAAGGCAGCACCTCTGCGCGCTTATGAAATTCGGCGTGTCGGTCTAGTCCGTCGGGATCAATGCCGTTTGCTACGGCAGCAGCATCAGAAAGCTCAATGATGAACGCCCCATCGACTAGTCTAGGATCGCTTGCGCCGGACACAAGGGCAATGAAAGAAACGAAGTAAAGGAGGTGCAACATAGCTCAAACCAAATCTAAGACACTGATGTCTCACTCAATGGATCATACAGCTATGCAGTAGCTATGATACGGGAGATAGGTAGATTTATAGTCATGTTCACGATATCACTTTAGCCTATACCCCTGCCTCTGGGTTGCAGTTTGGCAGTACTACGTTTTGATGTGATGGAATGACCCGAATGTAACTTTAACCTGGTTAACTCGCAGCCAAGATTGTCTATAGCCAACTCAATCTTAATCATGTCTCTAAAAGCTACTTAGGTAGGTATGTAGGCGATACCAAATGTCGTGATGTCCAGACTAGGAACATGACCAGAAAACGAAATCCCGAACTGAGCAAACTCATGACTAAGTCATCATACTCGGCCAAATTTGCTGATAACATGTTACATGTACCAATTCTACATAATGAATGGTATGCGCTAGGGAAGCATTGATACGCCGAACTAAGTGAACCTCAGAACCCGAAGATGCGATAAGTCGGCAAGCCTCCCGAAAACCCGGTTGTTGAGACCTGCTGGTGTCGGCGACGAACGGTCATGATGGAGTCGGCCGGCGGTACTCCATACCATAATAACTCCTCTAAGAGCTTATCCAATCCGTCGAAAGGGGACCTTCCCACTTCATCCTAGCTAGGGAAACAGGGAGGGGGCTTGAAAGGGCAAGCTCCACAGGGGACGAGGCGCATGTACAACAAAGAGCGTGCTCAGAATAATAAAGTTAGGCCGCTGCAAGCGAATTGACAACTCAACTTGTCTAGCAACGGATTTTAAAGATAAACAAGTGTGATGAGAAAGTAGGTCTAGTTACCACTTACCGGGGTAGGGATTAGGTAAGAGATCTCAGCGTTGCGTTCGAGGATTTTACCCATGTGCTAATGATACAAGGTTAAGCCTCATTATTACTGGCGTCTATCTAAAGTGGCAGGTCGATTAGTAGGCGCCACCACGACAGAGCCAAATTGAGCTTATGGTGTAATCTTGTGGATTTCTGACGAGGATACTGAGGTACATGGCGATCTAATATCAATATCTGTCTCTTGTCCAGTTGACAGGAAAGATTACAACTGATATATGAAGTACTGATGAGAGTTGAAGGAGATATTGAGACAATGATCGAGATAGTTGTATCGAAGTTTCTCTTTCGAATGAGCATAGTTTCATAGGGACCGTCTTTGAAACTATCTTGTAAAGTGCTTTTAAAAAGCACCCTTGATACCTTGTATGGGAGTATATACCAGAATTGCGAACAAGGCGTTGAGTAATAACTAATTTTCAGGTCGCCTGAAGGGGCCAGTTACCTACAAGCTATGCCTTGATTATGTATATCAAGGTCTCCAGTACTCCGTATTCTGTTAAGAGTTCACGGCTTTTCCTCCGAATAATGTTCTGATAAGCTCACCTGGATAGGTAAGCTATCCTGTTCATTACACGTAGCCTTTGTTGACCGCCCAATGCTTCAGCTAAGAAACAATATATTGAGACAGCATAATATTGTTGAAACAAAGCACTAGCGCCCTCATTGTTCACCGACAAGTACTACCTTCAGAGCTGTTCATAGTAAAAACCATGTTTCTGAACGTGGAAATTGAGTGTTGTACAGCCGATAACTTCAAAAGCGACGCCTCAAATATATAAACACGACGAAAACCCTCGATAGATTTATTCCAATCCAACATAAGTCCCCAGATACTTCATTCATCTTTACTCATGGTACAGATAGAGTTCATACAGACTCAAAGGAAGTAACATATTTTTTTTTACACATACCTATACCAATAGTTTTTCTACTTGACAACACCAAATTGCCAGCAATGGGGTCTCGGGAACAAACAAAACAGGATTTCATAGACTCAGGTATCCTTTCGGATTCTTCTTCTGAAGGCTTTCCTGAACCTATTCCTGAGCCTATTCCTAAATCTTCTCCCCATCCTCCTCCTGCTGACCGTCCAGGTCGTGCTCCTTCTCCTTCTATTTCACCTCCTCCTTCCTCTGCCCCTCTCCCCCCTTCACCTCCTCCCCCTTCTCTAGCCTCTGCACCCCCGCCTCCGGTAGAAGCGGGTGCCAATCAGGGAGCTGTTCCCAACGTCCGCGCCGAAATTCGTATCGTCGACAACGAAGAGGGTGACAATGACAAGCCCGACAAGCCCGACACGGTTGAAGGCGGACAGGCCAACAGGTTCACGAACAACGGCCACATCGACCGGATCGACAAAGTCGTTCAGATTTTCAATTGCTGCTGCTGCAAGGGCCGCTGCCAACCGGAAGTCGGCGCTCCAGTTGCTCCAGTTGCTCCAGTTGCTCCAGTTGCTCCTGTTGCTCCTGTTGCTCCTGTTGCTCCTGTTGCTCCTGTTGCTCCTGTTGCTCCTGTTGCTCCTGTTGCTCCTGTTGACTTCGAGGGTGATGTGATCCCAGGTGCTCGGGGTGTCGATCTTCCTCGCTCACCCCCTCTATTCGCTCCTGGTCAAAACCCCTTCAATCTTTATCCCGGTGCAGGTCACAATGCTGGGGGTGAGGCCAGAAACGTAGCTCCTGCTCCTATCCCCCCTGTCGTACCTCTTTTCGCCGCCCGCGAACGTGCTGTCCCCCCACCGCCTTCTCCTGAGAACGAGTTACCTCCACCAGCACTTCCTATTATTGTGATGCCTCCGGCGCCTCGTGACGAGGACATGCCTCCACCTCGAGGCGATTTGGGCCAAATGCTCCCAGGGGCATCTCCTTTACCCGTCCCCCCGCCTCACGCCAACCCGGCACCCAACGTACTACCCCGGGCGGCCCCGCAGAACACCAGAAGAGCACGAAACGATTCATCCCCTGTCCCACCACCAGCCGTTGCTCCCGCCCCAGTCGGTGGTTCTCCACGCCGACGGGAACGCAAGAGACGGACTTCCCAGGAGGAAGACGAGGATGACGAAGCTGAAAATGACAAGAGCAACCGGCGAAACAAGAGGCCGAAGACCACGGCCAAGGCTCCAGCCCCAGCCCCAGCCCCAGCCCCGGCCCCGGCCCCAGCCCCGGCTCCAGCCCCGGCTCCAGCCCCAGCCCCGGCACCGGCCCCGAGCTCGGCCACTCCCAGCGAGTGGGTCGAGCGGCTAAGAGCCCTGAACGCAGGCATCGTCACAGCCCGCCCTCCCCGCCGATTCCTTGCCGAGGCCGTACCTATTCTTTCTCCCGCCCCGAAGGCGCCTGTCCAGCCGCAGCCCAAGGCGCATGGCCCGGCCGCGCCCGAGCCCCCGCGTCCCGTCGGCGTCGGAGGCCAGCAGTGGCTGGAGGAAAACTTCTCCAAGTCTAGGGCGGCCGCGCGGCGGCAGGCGCGGAAGGAGGCTGCTCAGGCCGAACGCGACGCGCGTTGGAGGAAGGAGAGGCAGGCTTATGTCGAGTCCGAGGACTCGATGTAAGAAGTGCTCTTTTCTAGTCCGTGCGGGTCCTGAGTGACGGCGAGAAATAAAAGTAAGAACATAAAAACACACACAAAAAAAGCCAACCTTTCATATGTAATGGGGAGAAAAGAATCTGTTGCGGAATGTTTCATGGTCTTGTTTAGACAGTTACCCACCTAGATACCAAGCAACAATATAAATAGTTTCACCTGAGCTCGCAAGTGTTGATATGAGTGATTCGTGGTTATTATTCTCGTGAGATTGCTAAGCAGGTACCAGGTAGGTAGGTAGGTATTGCTGAATATAATCAAAGTTAGCAAGAGTCAAGCTAACTCCCGTTTTTTCATTTCAACAGGTATGTATTCGGATCGGACCTGACGGCCAGTGGGTATAGAATTCGTCCGCGCAATAGTACAGACCCCGGTCAGCTGAAACTTCACTCGGTGGCCCTCAGCTTACTAGACCGAAAACATGGCGAAAAATCTGCGTGAGTCGTATATACCTACCAATGTAAATATCAGGCACCTACAATAAGGGAGAAGCTAAAACTGCAAAGTAGAAATACTGACATATAAATAGGGACATGTTAATCGCTCCGATGCTCGACTCGTTACCCCTCACCTTACTTCCTGTTCAGACTGTTCAGACTACTCAACGTATAAGCCATTTCATAAAGATCGGCGAAGACACAGCGACCATAACAATAGCAGCAATAACTCCCCATACAAAACAACCTCCATCATGTCAGAGCTCTGGAACTTCCTCTCCATGGTCTGGTACCAGCTGACCTTCAAGCCGAGACCCCTTCCCGACGACATCCGACTTGAGGGTCAGACGGCCATCGTGACGGGCTCGAACGTCGGCCTCGGGTTCGAAGCTGCCAAGGAACTTGCGTCGCATGGGCTCTCACGACTGATCCTCGCGGTGCGCGACCCGGCGAAAGGAGAAGCAGCCAAAGCCGAGATTGCGCGGGCGGCCCCCGGGTGCGACATTCAGGTGTGGTCGCTGGACCAAGAGTCGTGGGACAACATGGTGGCGTTTTCCGAGCGCGTGCGGAAGGAGCTAGACCGCGTGGATATCGTGCTTCTCAACGCGGGCTTGAAGCGCCTCGAGTTCAGCCGCTCGCCGACGGGCCACGAGGCGCACGTCCAGATAAACCATCTTGGCACGGCGCTATTGTCGCTACTGCTCGTGGAACCGCTGCGGCGGACGGCGCGGCAGACGAGAAAGCCTGGCCGGATGACCATCACGGCGTCGAGCGTGGCCTTCTGGGCGCCTAGCAGCGATGTCCACGCGCCTAAGGGCGGAAAAGGGATCCTCGCGTGGCTCGATGACCCTGCGTCCTTCGTGCCCGGGGACAGCCGTTACTGCCTCTCTAAGCTGCTGGATGTACTGTGGACCCGCGCCCTTGCGCCGCGTTTGGATCCGGCGGAAATTATCGTCAACACGATCAACCCTGGCTGGTGCCAAAGCTCTTCCACCGCGTCGACCCGCGCGCCGAACGCTTCGGGAAATACCTGGCGTGGAGCAGCGCGGAGGGCGCGTATCATCTGACGGACGCTGCGGTGCATCACCCTGATAGCCATGGGGCTTATTTGAGTGAGCAGAGGATCAGGTCGTGAGTATTGCTTTTCTCCAAGGTGCTGATAGTATTCCTTCAGCTAATAGTGGTGCCAGAGTTTCCAAGTTCGTATCGTCAAATCAGGGCAAAGAAGTACAGCAGAAGCTGTGGGATGAGACGATAGCGGTAATCCGCGAAGAATGCCCTAAAGCCAACATCGAGGAGTTTATCAAGAGCACCTAAGTAGTTAAAGACATCTGGCCGTATGTGATTTCTTTCGTCGGATTCAACTGGGTCTTGTCACGATGAAAAGCAAAAGACTCGAGACTGAACCACGCCAAGTATGTTGCGAAATAGCTGAGCCATGATGTGACTGGCACTCAAGTCGCGATGCGGGGTTTCGTGTATAGCCCGCTCCCCGCTGTGCTTTACCTTGTCGCGACAACGGACATTTAAAAAATAGTCAATGGAAGAAAGACCAATGACTTGATGAGAATCTAGCAGAGTGTCTGGCCAGTTGCCGCAACCAAGCCAAGCTGTTTGATTGGTCATGCAGAAGACCGGAGTCAATCCAGAGGTAATCGCCAGTTTGGCTGTTTGGCTGTTTGGCTGTTTGGCTGGGAGGAAAGAAAGGCTATGCCAGAGAATCCAAACAGATCAATTAAGGGCATTCGAATCATTCCGGTCGCTTCCCATCATCGGTTTCCCACAATGATGTCCCACATCGCGCTAACCTAGGCAGTTTTGTACAGGCGCGCGGCAGCACTCCACGCACCAGTGAAATGAATCAACGTGGTAGAGCTCCAGTTGAAAGGTGCAGATGGGCTCGACAAAACATCGGACCTATCTCAATCCAGCCAAGAGCTATTCACAATACACTAATGAATGCGAAAGTTTAAATCGGAAAGAAAGGTAAGAGCTAGACAAAGGTTGAAAAAAAGGAAGAGAGGTGGGAAGGTGGAAGGTGGTGATTTGAAAAACGAAGAGAGAAGCAGAATCACGGTGTGACCAGTGATCAGTGACGGGGTGACGGGGTGACGGACATGGACGGATAAGAGGGGGGACTCGGGGACTCGTCCTAGCCTTGGGTACGAGGGTCCAGCAATCACAAGGCCTGTCAGGCTTGGTGTTATCAAAACACATGCGCCCCAACCCTTTTTTCTCTTATCCCATCTTTTTTCGCTGCCCCCCCTTTGGGACCAGTGATCATGGATCATGGACCAAGAAACCAATTCTAGACCTGATTAGCCGGGCGTGCTCATGCGAAATATTGTCACTCTGTTTTTAATTACTATGACTTGGAGGTATTGTGTGTTATTATGTGCCTGTCCGAGGTGATATTCGAGGCGTTGTTTGGTCAGGGTATTCGCGATGCCGTGGTATCGTGGTATTGGTATTGTTTCGAGATTGAATGGATCGAATCAGCAGCACGAGGGGCAAGAGGCAAGAGGCATGCAGCAAGACTAGCAGCAGAAACGCATATCATACCTACCTATAAGTATACCTCAACTAAATACTTAAAAGGGCAGACCATACACAGACCCAGACCGATACCGATACCTGAGGTTAGGTTCTAGCCTGGAGGTATACCACAAAAACAACAGAAGCTTGTGAGGTACCTGCCCTAATCACCTTGCTGCCCCCCCCAAACACGTCCGCCCTCTTAATCCTGTCGCCCTCCCCATCGACTCTGTTCTTCTCTTCCACTCTTCCTTTTCACTTTTCTTCATTTCTAAACAACAGATCCAACACTTGCGATCAACTTGCCAACTAATTAATTAACTTCACGTCGGTATTTTTGTGTTGTTTTCACAGCCCTATTCAACCCCCTGCCTTTCAAGCTATCCAACTTTTTTCCCAAGCTCCTCCCCCTCTTACCTATCCGCACTCATCCTCTTTCTCTTTCTCTTCCGGTCGCATTCCGCGTCGCATCCGAACCTTGCGTCGCCCAACACATCAGCCAGCTTCGTCCGTCGCACTACGTCTCGCGCTAACCCCCAGTGCAGATTTCGCACGTTTTCTCACGCGCTTCCGAAGTAAAGAAGCAAAACAAGATGCCGCGCGAAGGAACGCGATCTGCCACCGGCAACTCCAAGCCGCGCGTCTTTCAGACCGTCGATACGGCGCCCGCCATCAAGCGCACCACCAAGCCCAGAGCGAAGAAGTCGCCTACCGACACTACCTCCTCTGGCACTGCCGCTGCCACCACTGCTAAGCCCGCAGCTAAGGTTAAGGCTGCGAAGCCTACTGGTGTGACTAAGAAGAAGGCTGCCGCGCCTAAGAAGGAGGGCGTCGCGACCAAGGTATGTTTACTACTATCTTTTTCATTCTATCGCGCTTTGACATGTTCCCGACACTGGATGTCTGATTTACTATTGTTTCCTTGCCTTCATTTACAATAGGATTTGGTACTTGTGCTTCGAGTTAAGCTCACCAGAGTCCTTCACATACCTTAATAAACACCACTACACTTTGAAATTACACACCATAAACCAGTTTCGTCGACTTTACCCTCATTAGTCCGAATCGTCGGCGGTTTCTTCCAAATCACATGATTATGACCTAATTGCTAACGTGAATATAGGTCAAAGCTGCTGTGAAGAAGGCAGAGGACAAGGTTGAGAAGGCCGAAGAGAAGCCAAAGAAGGTACTTACTAACATTACGGTCTCAATATCTCGATGATCATATTTGCTAATTTATCATATAGGCTGCCGCGAAGCCCAAGCCTACTGCCACCAAATAATTGCAGAGGCCTTGCCAGTCTACTCTACCTACTCAATGAATTAGATATCGGGAAACTGACAGCGTGGGCATCATGCTCTGCCACGTTCCTCCGTAATTCAGTGGTTTCCGGCTTCACGTTGTGTGCTCTTTCGGCGGAAGGTTTCTAAAGCAGTCGATATTCCGGAAACCTTATGCGGCATCGGAGGGTCATGAGTCCTTATTCTCCATGCCCCATCTTGCCCCATCCTTTGCGCGACTCTTGGACGTTTTGTTTTTCTCGTCCCACTCATGGGTCAGCCTCCTTTTCCGCGCTCTCAAGAACCTCTATCCGGCAAGTTCGCGCAGTCTGCTTTCCTAATGACCTAACGGACAAAACCGAACCTGCAAAAGGTACCGGAATGCAGATTTTCTAGCATAAGGATAGGGGGAAGTTCCGAGTATGAGCCTACACTGGGGGATGCTCTAGGATCAGGACATAAGTCATGCCAGACCTCTGTGGTATATACAATGCTAGGTTTCGTTGAGACCCCAAAGACATAAACATAGTAAACCAAAAATAAATGCATTCCACCTAATTCTAAACGTCGACCCCTGTGAATCAGCCTTGACTATTCCGTACCATAAGGTATAAGGCTCAACGTTGAGAAAGTAGAGAATTTCCACCCTATTTTTGGACCCTTTCAGGGATGTTAAATCCCCTAATCATCCCTATTCACCAAGCTACTCTAGCATTTCTCGTGCTCACCTTATCCAGATGAGAGACAGGACCTACAAACAGCTAGAGTTGATGAGACCATGAAGTGGCAGTGTATTAATTATTTGCTATGACTTCTTTGATCGGAGAACAAGGTGAGCTGAACTCCAACCAGCGGACTTCTCAACACAAATCGAAATGTTCACTTGGTATTTATTCATCCCATTTGCCAATATATCATTGAAAAACACCGATTTCTTATGCTGTATCTAGTTTACTTTGCTTATACACCAACCCCTCGATTGCCCATGGTTCGTCAATGCGACCATTTTGTCTTTTTCTTCTTCCTTTCTTCTCAATTTCCTTCCCCTCGCCGCTGGCACGAATGAGAAGGTATATAGACAGCAAAATTATCTCCGCGATCAAACGCCTGTTTCGTTCCTTCTTTTATGTAACGAATGCTGGTATCAAATGTGCGCCCGTATGCAAATTTCCCGACCGCGATCGCTTCGAATGCCGCGACCGAATACAATACGCCCTAAAACCCCGTTTCCTCTTTTTTATATTTCGTTCGTCCTCTGGAAATGAAAACAGAACCAGTTTTATATTACGCGTGTAGGAAATTCGTTGTTCGCCCTATATATTGCGAAATAGAGTTTCCTTCAACATGTTGACCAAATAGCCGTACCCCGAAGATTGTATACGATCCGATTTTTCGTCGAGTTGACATGCTTATGCGATGCAACGGTTGGTGGATTTTGCTAAAGACTGCCTGATAGGCATGGTACTGGTATGGTACCAAAAAGGAGGGGCTGCCTTAAACAACTTGTCTGCGTGCGCTGGACGGCGGGAGGGATTCGAGTTGTTGCTTCTTTCGAGCTTTCTCGGCTTCCTCCCGGATTCTCCAGCTCACCATTGGGATCCACTTCTCACCTGGCCGTTGCACCTCTCCATGCTATGTAGGGAAGTGCATAGTCTGCCCGGCGGGGATCTTGATGTTCTCCCAGTTCTTGTCCTCCTCTCGTGAGTCTATGATGTGCGTTAGTACCTATCCAGCATAATAGCCAAGCCCCAAGTTTTGGACGTACCCTGCTCGATGATGACCTGCAACTCTCGGACACCACAGTACATCCCGTTCCGTCCTTCTCGCTGCACTAGCTGCCAGTGGCCCATGTTGCCTTCGCCAACCCAGACCTCCTCCGTGAAGGCATCGCCCTCTTGCACCTCGCGATGTGGGTTCCGTACGGGTAGTGACCGGAAGTATGACACCACGGTGTGCGGAATGACAAATAGCCGCTCAAACCTCTTGGCCCAGGGCAGCCACGATAATGTGCTCTCCGTGTACGCCACTCGCACGTAGGGGTTCATGAATATCCCCAAGTCCTTTCCTTCCGCCTTCCTCGCTACCTGGGCCACGTCGGCATGGAACAGACAGCACTCGCATGCGTCAAAGAACACCTCCGGCTCGTAGCGGAATCGGACCGGAGATGTTACGTTATGGGGGTTCGCGGGATCGATCACGTGGTGACTGATATCCTGGAAGTCGGGACTTGGCAAGGATTCGTTCAGGTTCTGCACGTATTTGGCCTGCATCGCTACCATGCCACTCCAGCACGCCTGTACCGGGACTGCATCCTTCTGACTAAGCATGGCAGCCCTGGAGACACCATCGCCGGCGGTGGAGAAGATCGGGAAGAAGGGCATACCCGCGGAATAACCTTCGTAGTCCCGGGTGACGTAGAGGTCGTAAAAGTGAAGCGGCTTCCAATAGTCCACGGCGCAGGCGGACAGATACTGAGCTTGCCCGTCTTCGTCTATGTTAGTACTGAAAAGGAGGTGGGCGGCTTCCATCGGGTGAAAGGCGACATCGTTCAGGAACAGTATCTTGTCGTACTGAACTGTCCCTTCACTTGGATCGAAGCGGTCAAGGGGCCGTAAGGCGCGGTTGCGCATTTCAGATAAGTAGGCCAGGCGTTTGACTCGCGTGGTCTCGTCAGGTAGGGTTACGGTCGGGAAGTCGTCCAGGGTCACATGAGGTTCGTTGACGACGGTATGCCGACATCTTAGCTGGCGTCTGAGGCTTTCGAGAGCCTCGGCTCCTTCGGGTCCACTGTCGTTCTCATATATACTCAGGAAAACATTGTCGTCACCTAGCAGGTGGATGAGCTCGAATAAGCTCTCCCCCCAAAAGCCATTTGCCAGGTGACCGTCCTTGTCAAACAGAGAGACACTGATAAAGACCTGTTCGTTACGCAAGTTTGCGCATCCCGGCTGTCGAAGGGGACCTTGGCACCGGGACTCCAGATCGAGATAGTGTTGAGGGGGGCTCGTATATGACGGAGCAAAGATGGGGGTTCCTATTAAGATTATGCACACCAGGATGATGAGATACTTGAAGAAGATGATAGCGAATGCCAAAGGGTGCCTGCGAAGTTTCCGCCGCAGAGTCTTTGGCCGGGCAAGAAACCAGGAAAATAGTCGGCCATCCCGCCTCTGATCGGAGCGGGCCGATTCTTCCGCCGGTGGAGCCTCTACGTCTTTTAGAGAGCGGTCTCCGAGGAGGGCGGCAGAGCTTGACGGCGAGAGCTGAGCCTCATCGTCGTCTAGGAGGCCTACTTTCTCCTGTGTGATCAAACTAGGCATTGGATGCGGTAGACCACCAAGGTCAAAGCTAAGGCGACACGGTATTTGCCCGGTAGTGTGCACGTGGCACAGCTAGGGCTCGTTCTTTATGCCACCGTAGTTAGTGAGTCGTGACACTGAGCCGTCGTGAGATGTAACTGAGTGTAAGGCGACAAGTGTGCGAGCACTTGTGTGGTTGTGTCGCCGATATGTTTACTTAAATACGGAGAACCATATTACTCCTTTCCTCCACGTGACTATCAGTGGCCACCAGCCCTATCGATGCGGCAGTTGAGGTCCAGGGTTCGTGTACTTATATACAACAAGAGCAGAGCCTGAAAACCATAAATACGAAGAACAAGATACCGAAAAGTAAACCCAGCCGCAAATTAAGTAGCTAGATAAGTTTGGTGGCAAACAAACGCGGTCGGATTAAGCTCGAGTTGTTCCGAAAGGACGCGTAATTGATAGAACGGGTCTAGCAATTGGGGGCGTTCACTGCGTAAGAGACGAGCAAGGGGCATGAAATATTAAAAAGAGTACAAGAGGAGATGAGAAGGAAGAATGTGTTTAATATGACGGTGGCTCAACCTGGGCAGTGATTCGTGCGACTGTGACCGGTGGCAGTGACAGTATTTCTGCTGACGTTGAAAAGTCGACGTGGAAATTTGTTTCTTTTGGTTTTAAGGAGTCGGGAGTGAAGAAAAAAGGTGGGACGGACAGGATGGAAGATTCACAGCGGAAACCATCAGTTCGGGTAACCCAAAAAAGGGAAACGGGCTGTGGCGCCCTACAGCAATACACCAAATATTCACTAAACAGTGGAGATGAGGCTTTGCCGTCCCTGCCGATCGAGGGGAACCAGTGCCGTTTCAGTCCTAGTTCCATTTATTTGATTTCACCTAATTTCTTTGCCATCGTCACTCCAGCTGTCCGGTCACTGTACAAGCAAAGTAAAGGGGGTAAGACGCCTAGACACCCAGGACCCGGGTCATCTGATAGAGTCCCTTAGTGATCACCTAAAAGATTAGCCTAATTGGGATAGTTTAAGCCCACCTAAGCCCACTTTGGGCTTAATTCGCTTGCACTAGCTTTCCCTGCCCGATTAGACCAAATAGTTCGAATTTTTTTTTAAAAAAAAAAAAGTAATTTTCAAAAGTTTAAAAATTTAAAATAATTATTAATTTTAAAATATAATTAATTAATAATTAATTAATATTTAATTTATTAATTAAATATTATTAATTTATAAATATAAAATTATTTATATTATATTTAATTATTTTTATTAATATATTTAAATTAATTAATTAATTCGTAATAAATTTTAATTTAATTATTATTATTAAATTTAATATTAATTTTAATATTCTATGAAAAAATCTTTTAATTTAATTAAATAAAAATTAATATTTTATTAATTTTAAAATTTAAATATTTTATAAAATAAATTATAATAAATATATTAATAAAATTAAAAATATATAAATAAATTTTATAAATAATAATTAATTATTAATTAATTTATAATTAATTATTAATTAATTATAAATATTAATTATATTTAATTAAATTAATTTTAATTAATTAATTTTAATATTTTTTAAAATTAATAATAATATAAATTATATAATTTAAATTAATATAATAATATAAATATATTATATTAAAAATATTATTTGCGCCGGGTCATATATTTTAATATATAATCCCAAATAATAATTATATATATATATATAATTTATTATTTTTAAAAGAATTTCATTTTTTTTTTTTTAATAAATTAATTTTTTATTATTATATAATGATTTGGTATTTTATAACGTAATAATTATAAATTTAATAAATACTTAGATATTTTAATATTTTAAATAATTATTTATATATATATTTTTTTAAT
The DNA here is from genome assembly GCA_022495205.1 of Hypoxylon sp. FL1150. Taxonomy (NCBI): domain Eukaryota; kingdom Fungi; phylum Ascomycota; class Sordariomycetes; order Xylariales; family Hypoxylaceae; genus Hypoxylon; species Hypoxylon sp. FL1150. The sequence goes on along the minus strand of MU376307.1, from coordinate 4,941 downwards.
TTTTTTTTAAAAAATATTTTTTTTTAAAAATTTTTTTTTATCTTTTAGAAAATTTATATTATTAATTATTTAATTATTTTTTATTAATATTTAATTTTATTTTATATTAAATTTAAAGTTTTTTTATTATTATGTTTTTTTTTATTATTATTTTATTTAATTTAAAAGGAATTTTTAATCTTTTTAAAATAAAATTTATTAAAATAATATAATATTTTAATTAATATTTTAAAACTAAATTTTTTTATAAAAAATATAATATTTAAAAATATATTAATTTTAAAAATAATTTTATTTTTAATTTAAATTTATTTATTAAGAAAAATATTTATTTTAAAAAAATTACTAAGCAAACACAAAATATAATTAAAATTAATAAAATCATAATCGCCTAATAGTTTAAAATTACTAATTTTTAAAAGGAAAATATCACCATTTAAAATAATAAAAATATTCTTTTAATTATAATAATTAATATTTTATATTTAAAATGATTGATCCGATATAATATATATAAAAAATTTACGAATAAAAAAATTAATATTCTATTTATAATTATTAAATTTAAATATAATATTAAAATAATTAATTATATTATTAAAAAAATAATTATATTTTAATTTAATAAATTTATATAAATAATTATTAATTATATTATTTTAATTTTTATAATATATAAATTTATAAATAAAAATAATATAAATATTTATTTTTAATTTGTTAAATTTAAATATTAAATAATTTTATTAAATAATATTTAGAAATTAATAATTAAAAATATATATATTAATATTTTAATTTAAATTTATAAAAATTAAAGTAAATCTGAAAATTAATATAATAAATAATATATTATATATATTAATTATATTATTTATAAAATCTTAAATATTTAAAAATATAAAATTAAAAAATAATTTTTATAAATAATAAAAGCGAAATAAAACTTTTTTTAAATTTAAATTTATTTTGATGATTTTTTAAATTTTAATAAATTAGGAATTTATTTAAGTTAAATTAATTAGATATTTTATAAATTTACAATTAAATAATATAATTATTTTAAAAATATTTTAAAGAATATTTATAAAAGTTTTAATAGTTAATTTTTAATTATTATTAATAATAGAAATAAAAATTTTGAAATAAATAATATTAATAATTATAATTTTTTAATTAATAAAAGTAATTTTAAAAATAAAAAATACATATATTTATATTATATAAGCATTTCTAAAATCTATAGGTAAAAATTAGAAAAATATATTATTTTTTAATATATAATAAAAAGTAAAATTAATTATAAAATCTTTAAGAAATTTATTAAAAAATAATATTAGGAAATATGAGTTTTATTTATTTTAAATAAATTTAAATAATTAAAAATTAAAATTAATATTAATGATTTTAAAATGAAATTTAATAATTTTTTTTCGAAAAAAAAAAGCTGTAATAAAATATAAAATTTTAATTTTAAAAATAATAATTTTAATTTTATTATAATTAACCCTATTTAATTTTAATTAAATAAAATTTTTTTAATTAAAAATATTAATATTTTATATTAAAAAATAAGTAATTATTTTAATTAAGAAAATTATATTTTTAAAATTATATTATTAAATATAAATTTTAATAATTAAAATAAATAAATTTTAATAAATAAATTATTAATTTTAAATTATTTTAAAAATAAATTTAAATTTTAATTATATATAATTAATATTCTATTAGATTTTAAAAATATTAAGAATTTTATTAAATAAAAATCTAAATTTATTAATATTTTATTAATAAAGATTTTAAATATTAATTTTAATAAATAAATATTTATAATAAAATTATTAATTATTATATTTTATTATTTTAAAAATAATTTTAATATAAAAAAAATAATTAATTTAATTAAAATATTATATATTATTAATTATTTAGTAATTTTTAAATAAATATATTATTTTAAAAATAAAAAATTATTTTTTTTTTTAAAAAATAAAGATTTTATTTTTAAAAGATATAAAAATTTAGTAATTTTTAAAAATAAAAATAAAATATTATTTAATTATTAAAAAGATAAAAATATTATCATTAGAAAAAACTTAAATTATTTTTCTAATGAAAAAAATATTAATAAAAAAAACATAATAATTTAAAATTTTAAAATGATTTAAATAATTATTTTAACCAATAAGGTCACAAAAATATATAAATTAAATTATTTTAAAAATAATAATTTTATTTTTTCACTTAGCGTTTTTATTATTTTTAATTTTTATTATTATTTATTTATTAAAAATATTATATTTAATATTTATAATTTAATATATTTAATTAATAATTATAAATTTTTCATATTAAGTTTTTTTAAAAGAATTTTATTAAAATAATTAATATATATAAAAACTATAAATTTTTTTATTTCTAAAAAAAATAAATGCCTTTTTTTTAAAATAATTATTAATAATGATAAAAAAAAACTTTTTAATATAATTTTAAAAAATATAATATTTATAAAAAAATTTTATATGAATAATATTATTAAATTTATATTTAATAAATATTATATATAATATTATAATTTAAATTATATTTTTTATAAAAAAATGAATTTAAATAAGAATTTTATTATTAAATATTTATAATATAAATATAATTTAATTTTTTTTAAATATAAGTTTTTTTCCATTTATTTTATTATTTTCTTAAGATTACTAATATATATATTACATATAATATTAAAAAATACGGCTAATATAATAATTACTTTTTTAAAAAATATAAAAAAAAAGCGCATTCATTATAAATAATTAAAAAATATATTATATAAAAAAAAAAAATATAAAAGAAATTTGGTATTTATAATTAAAATATCTAAATTTATAAATATTTAGAATTTTTATTTTATATGTTAAAAAAATTATCATTAAAAAAATTATTAATAAGATTATTTATAAATATTATATTTAAATATATATATATATAAAATAATTCTTTAATATATTTTTAAGATTTTTTTTATTAGATTTTTTTAAAAAGTATTATAAGATATATTCAAATATAAATAAAATATTATAATTAATAATTTTAATTACTTTTTAGTAATTAAAAACGAATATAATGGTACGTTTTTTTTAAAATTAATAGCTATTAAAAACTAAGTATTTTTTATAATTTAAATTTTATATTTATATATTTAGATATAATAAAGATATAATAATAATCATTTTTCTCAAAAAAAAAAAAAATACCTTATAAGATTATATATAAAAAAAAAAAATATCACTTTTAAATTTTTTCTAGCCCATATAAAAAAACCCATAAGAAATATTAAATATATAAAATAAAAAATAATTAATAAAATAAATAAAATAAAAATAAATATTAAATTATCAAAAAAATTATAATTTAAAATAATATAAATAATATTATATTTAATTAATATAAATTTATATTAAATAAAAAATATATAATTTTTAAAAAAAATATTTAATAATTAATTTAAATAATATTTTCGTTTTTATTTCTTAGTAATTTCTATCCCATTTATAAAAGATTTAAAATTTAATTAGAATTATATATATATATATATAATTATAAAATATATATTTTTAAAGAAAATTAAAAAAAAAAATAACCTAAGAATTTATCATAAAAATTTTAAAATTAAAAAAAAAATATATATTAAATATTTAATAAAATATTAAATATCTAATTTTTTTAAAATATAGCTTTTTAAATCTAATAAAATAATTACCATATATAACATTTAATTCGATAAAATTTTTTTTTATTAAGATAAAAAAATTTTCGTAATAATTATTATTATATTTAAAATTTTTAAATAAATTATTATAATGAATATTAAGAAAAAAAATAAGAAAATTTTTATTTTAATTATTAAAATATTAGATATATAAAATACCTAAGTTTATATAATATATAAAAATAATAATATATTACCATTTAATAATAATTAATTAGCTAACTAATTAAGGGATTATAATTTAAAAATAAAAGTAATTAAAATAAAAATTAAAAATATAATTATAATAAAAAAATTATTTAATTTAAAAGTTATAATTATAATTAAAAAGCCATTTGATTTAAATCTTAATGATTAATTAATTAAATTTATAATTCCTTAAAAATTTCTAATTTTAAAGTAAAAAAATATAAAAAAAAAAAATGTAAAAAATATTATAAATAGAAATTTATTATAAATATTAAAATCATAATAAAACCTAATAGAAATATACTTACTAAAAAATTTAAAAATTATTAAATTTAATATATTTAAATTTTTAATTAAAATTTTAAAATTATTAATAATATAAAAAAAAAAGCAACCGAAAAGTTCTTTTAATAAATCCCTAATATTTTAAAAATCTAATAGCCCTAAATAAAATTATTAAATAAGAAAATAAAATCCTAATAATTAATCTAATAAAAAGTAAAAAAATATAAAAAATTTTATTTTTATAATAATTTTCTATAAAGAAAAAAATATTATTTTATTAAAAGATTATTAATAAAAATCTTTTATAAGTATTTTTTTATTTAATTAATAAGAAATTATATATATAAAAAATTATATATATATAATATTATATTTAATAATAAATATAATTATATTTTAGAATTATATAATTTATTTAAATATAATTTTAAATAAAAAAAAATATATAGAAATAAATTCCTATTAAAATTAAAAATTTAAAAAGATTTAATAAAATATTAATTTAGTAATAAATTTAAAGAAAATATTTATTAAGAAATTAGGATATTTTTATAAAAAAATATATGAAAAATAATTAAATATTTTAAAGTTTAAAATATTTTATTTTTTTTAAAATAAATATTTATTTATAAATTTAATATAAAAAAATATTTTTAAATTTATAAATTAAAATTAATAATATATAAAGATTTATAAAATTTTAT